>AVPN01000591.1:5534-31384 GCA_000695325.1 Pleurobrachia bachei
TTTTGCGCATTGTCATAGCTCCTTCATTTCAACTCCAATCAAAAAATGACCTTCAAGTTTTCGTAAGATCTCGTCGAGATCTACAAAAAACTTGCGGGTCATTTTGTGATTTGATGCAAAGCAAAGGAGTGACAGTCGCCTAAATTACGGGTGGCGCGCGACTTTTGCACGTGCATGATCTAAGCGCTCCTACTACATCTTTTCACGACTTTATTCATTTTCTCCGCACATGACTCATGTTATGAGAGTTTGTTTAATTTAGTCAAGTCATATTTTACATCTTTGCAGCTCTTTTCGTGTAAAACATATTGAAATGTAATCTTTTTTGTATTTTGAGAGTTGAACCAAGTTTTTTTCTTTGAAGTAGTAAAGGTCAAACCCCCACAATATTTTATTCATTTGGTGAAAATGGCCGCATTTGGTGAAAATGGGATCTTTGATGACCGTAACCGCGCCAATTTTCACCAAAAAAGGGCGTTTATTGTTTGACCTTTACTTTGCTGAGTAACTATTGGGTGGAGGACTGTAGGACATATGGGTATCCTAATAGGAGAACATGTAAATCTCAAGGGATCGCTCCCTCTTATTCTCAACCATGACAGTACGTGGGTGTGAAGTCTATATGGCAGCACGAACCCCATGTACTGTCGTTGTGTAGAATAAAAGTGGGGTCTCGCGCCGCCAGAAAATTGGCAGTAGGTACAGGAAAAACATACAATACTCAAATGCTTTACAAATCACAGATAATGTAGTGCCCGACTATGAGTCTCATGATGAATTAACAGTTCATGTATTTATTGGACTAATTGAGACTCGCTGGATTTATTGTTAGACGAACCAGAATTTTCGGTGTGTTACACCATCATCAGCTTTACAAATCAGTTACTACAATTTAAATACATACCGGCCATAATTATAAAACATAAACATACACCCCTTCCTTTAAACGATAAATATATTCATACATACACCCTAATTAACTAATTCTTTAATTTAATGGTATTTAGCACACCGGCCATGTGATTATAAAAAATACACCCTAAATCCTTTAAATCTAAACTTTAATTTAATGGTATTTAGCACATCCATTGAACCCCTTCACAAGTGGATTACCACACCAATGTCTCCGATACTGGGCCCCTTGCCACAAAAAGGGTTCCATCCAAGCTATACCAATCACAAATAATCTTAGGAAAGTCTTTAGAACTGTGACTTGTAGCGAGGCACCTTGTTGTTGAGAGTTTTTCGTTGCTATGGAGACAGCCTTGTTCTTTAGATCCTCAACGGAAACCTGTAGCAGAAATTGAAGAGTTACTTGATCATGTGTTTCTCTTTTTTAGGAATCTTTTCAAATATTAAACTTAACTTATTATACTGATCCCGCGCTAGGCAGTAGATAGGAAAAGAAAGCTGTAACTAAACTATAATTATAATAGTATTGACTCACAGATTTGACACCATGGTTTTCAAGTTGCTGAATGGCTTCCCTGTAGCTCTTTATAGAAACTTTGTCATCCATTTCGGGTAGCAGACTGCCATTACTCTTGCTACTCTTGATTGTAGCACCAAATATCAACTGATCCATGTTATACCACCTGTACCTGAAGTAGGAGGACCATATTGAATGTACTAAAACGTACTAAAATGTACTAAAATGTACTAAAATGTACTTATAAAATGTACACTAAAACGTATAAAAATACACTAAAATGTACTATATTTACCTCACTGCCAGATCAATCCAATAAAGGGCGATCATAGCCACCGATTCTACCATTGCGATAAGGTACATTGCACTGTTTAACATTGGGTAGATTGTAAAGAGGAAGACAAGACCCGAGAATGAAGCCCAACCAATATGCCAGGCAATGACGTGGTGTCTCGAACAATCGGGGAAATCGTTGATGTTCCATATACATATCACCTGCCAAAATATGTGATAGTAGATTAGAGCATGTGATTGTGTGTCAAAACATATGCCCAACATTTATATTTGAGGTATTGAGGTAAATACTGTTAATTTCCTAAATCGAGAAAGATTATCCTCGGGGTTCGAAGCTGTACTTACACCTATAATCCCGGTATATGCTATAACGAGAAGGACGTTGGTAATGTTGAAGTGAAATGGTCCCAGGTCTGAGTTGTAGATAAGGGTGATCTGCCAGAGTGTTACACCTAGGAAATTGTAGATAAGGTTCTAGATAAGGGTTATAGATAAGGGTGTAGATAAAGGTGTAGAAGGTGTAGATAAGGATAATGGTGTAGATAAGAGTGTAGATAAGAGGGAAGATACGACTATAGATAAGGGTGAAGATTAAAGTGTAGATAATGGTGTTATACATAAGGATGGTATGTGACATTGCGACACATAGATAAGCTGGTATAATAAATCAAATTACCTTGGACGAGTAACTTTAGAAAGCGAGCAATGGAATGGGGATTGTTAACATTCCAATCCATTATAATTGGAGCTTTGAGCACAGGTTCTACCTACGACGTGAAAAAAATATTTAATCATTTAACCCATGGATATTATATTTTTACTGTCTGTCGCCTCGACCCCATCTGAGAATCAAACGGGGTATGGAATCTTTCTTTTGTCAATGTTTAAGTCTCACCCTAAACACTCTGCAAAAGTTCTTGGCCAATGCTATCCCTAGGAAACAACAAATGGTATCTCTTATCAAACTGTCGTACCTGAAAAGCGGAATATGAGAAAAATGTATAACCTCATTAATGACAAGAATTATTGTCGTGAACCTCAAAAACTGACATTCATACCAGCTATATGTTGATATCATACTACCATAGCAACCAACTATCGGTACTTGTTGAGTACGGGGGAAGGGTGGTCCATTAGTGTCTGACGGTCATCAACGCCATCCCTCCCCCTTACTCAGAAATCGGTACCATAGCAACGAACTGTATCGATACCATTATAATAGCAACTGCCAACTAGCCTGGATTCCATGTCCATGGGAGGATCGAGAGTAAATCCCCAATACCCAGAAGTTAACCAAAGTTCTTCAATCATTTCATTGACAAATACAGCTATTATTATTATCTTTGTTTCACCTGTATTGATTAATATAATGAATTATTATTATTTTTGTTTCACCTGCATTGATTAATATATGAATTATTATGTAATGTAACGAAAGTCATTGAACTATTTCATTGTTAATTACAAGTAGACTATCATCTTCGGGGGAAGTTAGGGTATTGCCAGGTAAATCGTGGCCCGACTGTACAAATGTGTCTACGTATTATGTATATACACTGTCAGAGCATTGGTCCGACAGTACAGTACTTGCCTGTCAACACGTAGAACTCAAAAGTACCAATGACGTGTGCAAAGTTAAACGCAAATCCTGAAACAACCTGAAAAAATAAACGGTCTTGTAAATTGATGTTTACACTTATAAGGGCTCCATAACGGCCATCACGCGATTTTATTAAAGTTTTATACATAACTGACTCCTTCTTTTTTCAATTTAGGAATCAAATCAACTATAGTTATAATTAATCGTCAAATATAATTATACCTTGGACCAGTACTCGTACACGTCCCATTTCCACTCACACATGCACATAGTGCCACCCAGATCGAAGTAGAACACATCCGTTTTTCCTGAATCAATATTCAATTGTTGAACTCGGGATCGCGGAATATAGGTATATATCAGGTGTTACGTGATATCCGATAGCGAATGTACTTATGTCAGTATTAATTAGTTAATTAATGAATTAAAGAATGCTTTATAACTAACCGTTAGCAGTAGCAAAGTTAGACTCCTGGGGCATTGGAACATCCTTCGTTATCGCCACATTGCGGTAGAGCGTTGCTAGGTAACGGGTCGCAACCACAACCACCACGCAAATCAATGTGTATAGCAACCAACGGTGATTGTTAGAGACCATGATATACCGTCTTTGAAAAACAAAATGATCGTTAACACTTTTTGGTTAAACATCAACTAACTACTGCATGTTGGATTAAGTAACTTCCTAAGTTCGTCGCACGCACCAGCGTCCAGCACGGCTATTACTAGGTTTACTGAAACTAAACTGGAAATAATTATCCTGTGCAAGTTTAAAACTATAACAGAGGTCACCAACAAACACACAGAAAGAACTTGTTGAGTAAGGGGTGGTTCAACCAAGCAGAACTGTATATAATAGGGGGACCACTCACTGTACTGAGGTTCCTGCACCGACGTTACTGGAGTTCGCATACAGCACCGGTATTCAAATCGCATGCTGGTGCTTTATGCGGTTCCCCATAGGTATAATTGATGAATTGGGGTATTCAAATTATACTTGAGTTTGCCAGGAGATCTTTTAGTTTGTCAATAAAAGTGAAAGTGTTCTTGCGAGCTCCAAACGTTGGATCTATCAAGAAAGAAAAGTTAACAGCACAAACAGAGAGATACTGAGAAAGATATTGATAGGTTTCAGTGTACTCTTGTGTGCGTGCTTCACAAACTTATCAAGCTGCAGAGCTATGAAATCGAGTGTCGACATAACTATCGTGCATGTGAAGAAAACGGTTTACAAGAAAAATGAGTTATGACTTATGAGGGTGGACACAGAGAAAGAAAGGCAGAGGGTGCAGAGAGAGAGAGAGTCGAGAGAGGGTATAGAGAGAGAAAATGAATCTTTAGTTCGGTTATATGATATGACCTTTAGCCCCTCTTACATTCTAACGGCCGCCGGTATAAGGTAACACAACAATATAAAGCCTCTAGATCAAGGCATTACGTCATATGGGCCGAGCAGCGAGCTGTGACCTCACTTGTACATGACGTCATTCTGTAACACAGTTACTAATTAGATAATTAGATAATTAAGTAATAATTAGATGGTTGAATATTATGAATGATAAGGGTGTAGATAAAGGTGTAGAAGGTGTAGATAAGGATAATGGTGTAGATAAGAGTGTAGATAAGAGGGAAGATACGACTATAGATAAGGGTGAAGATTAAAGTGTAGATAATGGTGTTATACATAAGGATGGTATGTGACATTGCGACACAGTGTCACGCCCTGTATTATAGATAAGCTGGTATAATAAATCAAATTACCTTGGACAAGTAACTTTAGAAAGCGAGCAATTGAATGGGGATTGTTTACATTCCAATCCATTATAATCGGCGCCTTGAGCACAGGTTCTACCTACGACGTGAAAAAAATATTTAATCATTTAACCCATGGATATTATATTTTTACTGTCTGTCGCCTCGACCCCATCTGAGAATCAAACGGGGTATGGAATCTTTCTTTTGTCAATGTGTAAGTCTCACCCTAAACACTCTGCAAAAGTTCTTGGCCAATGCTATCCCTAGGAAACAACAAATGGTATCTCTTATCAAACTGTCGTACCTGAAAAGCGGAATATGAGAAAAATGTATAACCTCATTAATGACAAGAATTATTGTCGTGAACCTCAAAAACTGACATTCATACCAGCTATATGTTGATATCATACTACCATAGCAACCAACTATCGGTACTTGTTGAGTACGGGGGAAGGGTGGTCCATTAGTGTCTGACGGTCATCAACGCCATCCCTCCCCCTTACTCAGAAATCGGTACCATAGCAACGAACTGTATCGATATATGGTACACCATAGCAACGAATTGTATCGATACCATAGCAACTAGCCTGGATTCCATGTCCATTGGAGGATCGAGAGTAAATCCCCAGTACCCAGAAGTTAACCAAAGCTCTTCAATCATTTCATTGACGAACACAGCTATTATTATTATCTTTGTTTCACCTGTATTGATTAATATAATGAATTATTATTATTTTTGTTTCACCTGCATTGATTAATATATGAATTATTATGTAATGTAACGAAAGTCATTGAACTATTTCATTGTTAATTACAAGTAGACTATGACCTTGGATCGGACCCCGATTTACCAGCATGCTCGGGAGAAAGGGTATTGCCAAATAAATCGTGGCCCGACTGTACAAATGTGTCTATATACACTGTCAGAGCATTGGTCTGACAGTACACAACTTGCCTGTCAGCACGTAGAACTCAAAAGTACCAATAACGTGTGCAAAGTTAAACGCGAACCCAGAGACGACCTGAAAAATGGTCTTGTAAATTGATGTTTACATCGTAGGGCTCCAATAACGGCAGATTTTATCAAAACTTTATACACAACTGACTCCTTCATACTTATAAACTCTTGTTTCAATTCAGGAAACGAATAAACTATAATTATAATTAATCAACTGTAATTATACCTTGGACCAGTACTCGTACACGTCCCATTTCCACTCACACATGCACATAGTTCCCCCCAGATCGAAGTAGAAAACATCCGTTTTTCCTGAATCAATATTCAATTGTTGAACTCGGGATTGCGGAATATCAATTAAGTTTGCCATACTATACTATATTGGCTAGCGAGTGTACTTATTAAAGTATTAATTAATTAATGAATTAAATTCTTTAACTAACCGTTAGCAGTAGCAAAGTTGGACTCCTGTGGCATTGGAACATCCTTTGTTATCGCCACATTGCGGTAGAGCGTTGCTAGGTAACGGGTCGCAACCACAACCACCACGCAAATCAATGTGTATAGCAACCAACGGTGATTGTTAGAGACCATGATATACCGTCTTGAAATGTTAAAATGATCGTTAACACTTTTGAAGTTGAAACATTAGCTAACTACTGCATGTTGGATTAAGTAACTTCCTAAGTTTATGCACGCACCAGCGTCCAGAGTTTACTGAAACTAAACTGGAAATAATTATCCTGTGCAAGTTTAAAACTATAACAGAGGTCACCAACAAACACACAGAAAGAACTTGTTGAGTAAGGGGTGGTTCAACCAAGCAGAACTGTATATAATAGGGGGACCACTCATGTACCATGAGGTTCCACGGACATTACTGGAGTTCGCATACAGCACCGGTATATTTAAATCGCATGCTGGTGCTTTATGCGGTCCCCCATGATAGGTATAATTGATGAATTGGGGTATTCAAATTATACTTGAGTTTGCCAGGAGATCTTTTAGATTGTCAATAAAAGTGAAAGTGTTCTTGCGAGCTCCAAACGTTGGATCTATCAAGAAAGAAAAGTTAACAGCACAAACAGAGAGATACTGAGAAAGATATTGATAGGTTTCAGTGTACTCTTGTGTGCGTGCTTCACAAACTTATCAAGCTGCAGAGCTATGAAATCGAGTGTCGACATAACTACCGTTATACATGTGAAGAAAACGGTTTACAAGAAAAATGAGTTATGACTTATGAGGGTGGACACAGAGAAAGAAAGGCAGAGGGTGCAGAGAGAGAGAGAGTCGAGAGAGGGTATAGAGAGAGAAAATGAATCTTTAGTTCGGTTATATGATATGACCTTTAGCCCCTCTTACATTCTAACGGCCGCCGGTATAAGGTAACACAACAATATAAAGCCTCTAGATCAAGGCATTACGTCATATGGGCCGAGCAGCGAGCTGTGACCTCACTTGTACATGACGTCATTCTGTAACACAGTTACTAATTAGATAATTAGATAATTAAGTAATAATTAGATGGTTGAATATTATGAATAATTGCACTGTGGAAAGGTTATTCAGATCTATCTCTCTTTTTCGCATCTTTTCTAATTTCTCTCTATCTCTGGATCTCTGAATCTATGTGACGTGATCCCTCAAGTACGCAAGCAGTCTTCAAGTTAAGCAGTTCTCAATTGTGATACGTGATACCTGCGAATCACGACCAATTGAAAACTAAATTCTTCGGGGCACCAATTCGGGTTAGTGGAGAATTTGGCAGTGGATGAGGTGCCTGACGCCTGTACCGTGAAAGTGTGGTGAAATTCACTGCGCAAACCAGATATACGGGCATCTGGTATGGGCGTCTCATCCACTTCCTATAAAGGGTTACCAAACAACGTCTTACGCAACCTTGGAGTAAGCTTACGCGGAGTTACATTAGAGCTTAGAACCCAAGAGTTTTAAACCCAGTTGCGTTGTTCTTCTGTATTCAAGAGAACAAAATAGGGGCAACGCAGCCAGGCATAGGCAGGGAAATTATTTCGTTACCACAAGCAATCCCGTTCGCCCTACGGGCGAATTTTAGTAAAATGGTAGCTGTAGTAGTGGGAAACACTGACATCAGTGTCTCTCTCTCTGTCTCTCTCACACACACACTCTCTCCCTCTCTGTGGCTATATGCTATGTGATGTGATCCCTAACCTTTTCTATCCTTCTCTCTTTCTCTCCCTTCTACGTATGTTATGTGACCCCTCAAGCTCTCAAGCACTTGTGATACGCGATACCCACGTATCACATCGTCACATTGACGGATCACGTCGTCACATTGACGGATCACGTCGTCACATTGACGGATCACGTCGTCACATTGACGGATCACGTCGTCACATTGACGGATCACGTCGTCACATTGACGGATCACGTCGTCACATTGACGGATCACGTCGTCACATTGACGGATCACGTCGTCACATTGACGGATCACGTCGTCACATTGACGGATCACGTCGTCACATTGACGGATCACGTCGTCACATTGACGGATCAAGTCGTCACATTAACGATAGGGTGTCACATTTCCGTCAAATTTGCATTAGATATATATCCTGTGCAAGTTTAAAACTGACAGGGGTCACAAACAAACACACAAAAAGAACTTGTTGAGTAAGGGGTTGTTCAACCAAGCAGAACTGTATAATAGGGGGACCACTCATTTTACTGAGGTTCCACGGACATTACTGGAGTTCGCATACAGCACCGGTATTCAAATCGCACTGCCGGTGCTTTATGCGGTCCCCCATAGGTATAATTGATGAATTGGGGTATTCAAATTATACTTGAGTTTGCCAGGAGATCTTTTAGTTTGTCAATAAAAGTGAAAGTGTTCTTGCGAGCTCCAAACGTTGGATATATCAAGAAAGAAACAGAGGGATCTTGTGTGCGTGCTTCACAAACTTATCAAGCTGCAGAGCTATGAAATGGAGTGTCGACATAACTATCGTGCATGTGAAGAAAACGGTTTACAAGAAAAATGAGTTATGACTTATGAGGGTGGACACAGAGAAAGAAAGGCAGAGGGTGCAGAGAGAGAGAGAGTCGAGAGAGGGTATAGAGAGAGAAAATGAATCTTTAGTTCGGTTATATGATATGACCTTTAGCCCCTCTTACATTCTAACGGCCGCCGGTATAAGGTCACACAACAATATAAAGCCTCTAGATATGATCAAGGCATTACGTCATATGGGCCGAGCAGCGAGCTGTGACCTCACTTGTACATGACGTCATTCTGTAACACAGTTACTAATTAGATAATTAGATAATTAAGTAATAATTAGATGGTTGAATATTATGAATTGCACTGTGGAAAGGTTATTCAGATCTGTCTCTTATCTCTCTTTTTCGCATCTTTTCTAATTTCTCTCTATCTCTGGATCTCTGAATCTATGTGACGTGATCCCTCAAGTACGCAAGCAGTCTTCAAGTTAAGCAGTTCTCAATTGTGATACGTGATACCTGCGAATCACGACCAATTGAAAACTAAATTCTTCGGGGCACCAATTTGGGTTAGTGGAGAATTTGGCAGTGGATGAGGTGCCTGACGCCTGTACCGTGAAAGTGTGGTGAAATTCACTGCGCAAACCAGATATACGGGCATCTGGTATGGGCGTCTCATCCACTTCCTATAAAGGGTTACCAAACAACGTCTTACGCAACCTTGGAGTAAGCTTACGCGGAGTTACATTAGAGCTTAGAACCCAAGAGTTTTAAACCCAGTTGCGTTGTTCTTCTGTATTCAAGAGAACAAAATAGGGGCAACGCAGCCAGGCATAGGAAGGGAAATTATTTCGTTACCACAAGCAATCCCGTTCGCCCTACGGGCGAATTTTAGTAAAATGGTAGCTGTAGTAGTGGGAAACACTGACATCAGTGTCTCTCTCTCTGTCTCTCTCACACACACACTCTCTCCCTCTCTGTGGCTATATGCTATGTGATGTGATCCCTAACCTTTTCTATCCTTCTCTCTTTCTCTCCCTTCTACGTATGTTATGTGACCCCTCAAGCTCTCAAGCACTTGTGATACGCGATACCCACGTATCACATCGTCACATTGACGGATCACGTCGTCACATTGACGGATCACGTCGTCACATTGACGGATCAAGTCGTCACATTAACGATAGGGTGTCACATTTCCGTCAAATTTGCATTAGATATAATTAATCAACAAATATAATTATACCTTGGACCAGTACTCGTACACGTCCCATTTCCACTCACACATGCACATAGTGCCACCCAGATCGAAATAAAAAACATCCGTTTTTCCTGCATCAATATTTAATTGTTGAACCCGGATCGCGAAATGTCGATCAAGTGTTATGCGAAATTTCCGCATTAATTAGTTAATTAATTAATTATTGAATTAAAGAAAACTAACCGTTAGCAGTTGCAAAGTTCGACTCCTGGGGCATTGGAACATCTTTTGTTATCGCCACATTGCGGTAGAGCGTTGCTAGGTAACGGGTCGCTACCACAACAACCACACAAATCAACGTGTAAAGCAACCAACGGTGATTGTTAGAGACCATGATATACCGTCTTGAAACAATTAAATCGTTAACACTTTTGAAGTTGAAACATTAGCTAATTACTGCATGCTGGATTGAGTAAGTTCCTAAGTTCGTCGCACGCACCAGCGCGGCTATTACTAGGTTTACTGAACTAAACTGGAAATCATCATCATGTGTAAATTTAGAACTGATAGAGTGATGAGGTCACAAACAGACAGACATACAGAAAGAACTTGTTGAGTAAGGGGTGGTTCAACCAAGCAGAACTGTATAATAGGGGGACCAGTCATTGTACTGAGGTTCCACGGACATTACTGGAGTTCGCATACAGCATGACCGGTATTCAAATCGCAGCACCGGTGCTTTATGTGGTCCCCCATAGGTATAATTGCAATGAATTGGGGTATTCAAATTATACTTGAGTTTGCCTGGAGATCTTTTAGTTTGTCAATAAAAAAGTGTAATTGTTCTTGCGAACTCGAACGATGGTTATATCAAATGGAAGAAAAGTTAATAGCACGAAGTACAGAGGGATATTGAGAAAGATATTGATAGGTTTCTGTGTTATACTCTTGTGTGCGTGCTTGACAAACTTATCAAGCTGCAGAGCTATGAAATGGAGTGTCGACATAACTACCGTTATACACGCGAAGAAAACGGTTTACAAAGAAACAGATCGAGACATGTACATTTGCTAGCAAGCTACCGCGGCATGCCGCCCATCCTATAGTCGAGCCACAATCGTGTACAGAGTTGATTTTAGGTTTACTCAAAGTTGGGTTATACACGATCATGGGAGAGGGAGAGATACGCGTCAGTCAAAAGATCCTCTAGTTTCGATCTAGGTGAGGCACACTAATGTCAAATATATCTCAATACGTGTGATACGTATCCCAATGCGTTACCGATGAAATTATATAGTTTCCTGGTCAGGCCAATGCTTTACAACCACTCGTTCGTTCCCCGTTGAAGAAATTAAGAGAATATGGTGATAGGTCTTTGATAGTTCTTGTAGGGATAATCCGTGTGTTCCCGGTCAACTGTGTGAGACTGATTCAGTGATCTATGCCTGGTTATAGGTAGTCAGTGTCACAGTGTCATGGTAACGTGATCCACTGATCCAATGCGCTGTGAGTGGTACAAAACGTGAACCTTGATCCCGATCCTCGAGTTACAACCGAGCATATTTTGTGCAAGCAATGGGTGAATTATTAAAAACTTCAACTGCCAAAAGGCGCTATACGAATTGATTACTAAGCTTGCTAGAGTATTAAACACTGAAGGCCGCGGTAAACATGTATTTCTTGTAGAGTGTACAGACAGAAAAGGTATTTCCCCTATAAAATGATATCGTGTTTCAAGGGTTTCCCTCGAGTTCTTTTATCTCAACAAGATAATATTTGCCTTGCTTGACCCGCATGTGTTTCTCGCGCCCCACCCAAATGGAGGGTTATAAGAAGATAATATTGGCTAATGCTGCTAGGCAGCGTGCGGTACATTGTGCAGTGCTTTGTGGTAGAAAAAGCTCCTGCTGAGGGTACTTAACACTATATACTACTACTTTAAAGCTAATGGTTAGGGAAGCTTTTCATGCTTATCACGTAACAAAAAACTGAAAACTGTAACTTGTAATGCAGCACTACATTTACGACAACCCTCCCCCTTACTCAACAAGACAACCCTGTGGAATAGGGTCATCGTATGACAGCATATATTTAGAAGCCTACATATATCGCATATAAAGCCTATCATATATACAGAAGCCTATGTAAAGATCACATAAAGCCTATATTCCAGCCGGACCCCAAGGAATGAGGATCCCGGTAAATCGGGTCCGACTGTTATATGATGCATAAACTCTTGCCAGTGGCGCGATATTTCAGATACCTTTCTCCCAGCGCGCCGCTGGGAGAAAGTAGCTGTAGTTTATCCGCCACTGGCGGATAAACTGGTTTAAATCACGACGACGATCTCGAGGCGTAGCCAGAGGCAAGAGTTTATGGGTTATATTTAGCTTTAGTTGTTTGTTTTAAGTGTTACACACTAACAAGAGAGAGAACACTAATCAAAACACACAAAGAGGACTGAGAAACTGCCAAAAACACCTCAGAATTGAGTGTGTTTTGTTTGGTTACAGTTACTATTGAGAGAAAGAAAGAAACAATTCATGATAAGGGGCATGCCAGGCATAACACAGAGGGATTGAGATAGTGAGACAGAAGGGGAGATGAAGAGAGAGTAATTGACAGAATGTATTGTTTCTTTCTCTCCAATGTAGTGTGTTTGCCCTGCTTGTGAACATTTTCGAATACAATGCAGTATTCATAGATACCGGTTCAGTTGCCATGGCAACCGGGGTAAATGTGTTAATTTGTTTGTCTAAACAAGGAGGGCTTTGAAGAGGAATTGTTGCATCTGCATCCCGTGCTTGAGGTATTATACCCGCAGGGAATTACCCGGTGGGTAGCATATACACAACTGTCAATTATAAAATCAAACCCACCATCCGATCCATGCATAAAGTCAAATCTAAACTTCTAACTAGCCACCCTAGTACTAAACAGGTCTAAAACGATACAAGTGATGAGGGCAGTCACTATTTTGCTAAGTTGCGCCTCCCTCAAGATGTATTACACACTCAGCTTACATTTGAAATATAGTTATCAAGATACGCAGCAATACTACCTAGCTGCATTTCAGGTACCTCATCTGGTGTCGACTATAATTGACTATTGAGAAAATATCTTGGCCCAATAATGCATACATTTTAACTACATAAATCAAAAACAACGGTAGTTTTTATAGGGTCTAAACACATGTTTCATGATGCCCCACGAGGAGGCACCAATCATCAGTAGACATTTTACCTACATGTAGTTTTGACCTATTATATGTATAGACTAGTTATCAGCGGAAAAGCGTGGACTTGGAGGAAGGTGATGTATCTATTTAACTAGCAGGGCCTTAAATAAACAGAGAAATGCATTTCTCTGTTTATTTAAGGCCCTGCTAGTTAAATAGATACATCACCTTCCTCCAAGTCCACGCTTTTCCGCTGATAACTAGTCTATACATATAATAGGTCAAAACTACATGTAGGTAAAATGTCTACTGATGATTGGTGCCTCCTCGTGGGGCATCATGAAACATGTGTTTAGACCCTATAAAAACTACCGTTGTTTTTGATTTATGTAGTTAAAATGTATGCATTATTGGGCCAAGAGAGTTTCTCAATAGTCAATTATAGTCGACACCAGATGAGGTACCTGAAATGCAGCTAGGTAGTATTGCTGCGTATCTTGATAACTATATTTCAAATGTAGGTAGGGTGTGTAATACATCTTGAGGGAGGCGCAACTTAGCAAAATAGTGACTGCCCTCATCACTTTTTGTGATCACCATTTCTCTGTTTATTTAAGGCCCTGCTAGTTAAATAGATACATCACCTTCCTCCAAGTCCACGCTTTTCCGCTGATAACTAGTCTATACATATAATAGGTCAAAACTACATGTAGGTAAAATGTCTACTGATGATTGGTGCCTCCTCGTGGGGCATCATGAAACATGTGTTTAGACCCTATAAAAACTACCGTTGTTTTTGATTTATGTAGTTAAAATGTATGCATTATTGGGCCAAGAGAGTTTCTCAATAGTCAATTATAGTCGACACCAGATGAGGTACCTGAAATGCAGCTAGGTAGTATTGCTGCGTATCTTGATAACTATATTTCAAATGTAGGTAGGGTGTGTAATACATCTTGAGGGAGGCGCAACTTAGCAAAATAGTGACTGCCCTCATCACTTTTTGTGATCACCATTTCTCTGTTTATTTAAGGCCCTGCTAGTTAAATAGATACATCACCTTCCTCCAAGTCCACGCTTTTCCGCTGATAACTAGTCTATACATATAATAGGTCAAAACTACATGTAGGTAAAATGTCTACTGATGATTGGTGCCTCCTCGTGGGGCATCATGAAACATGTGTTTAGACCCTATAAAAACTACCGTTGTTTTTGATTTATGTAGTTAAAATGTATGCATTATTGGGCCAAGAGAGTTTCTCAATAGTCAATTATAGTCGACACCAGATGAGGTACCTGAAATGCAGCTAGGTAGTATTGCTGCGTATCTTGATAACTATATTTCAAATGTAGGTAGGGTGTGTAATACATCTTGAGGGAGGCGCAACTTAGCAAAATAGTGACTGCCCTCATCACTTTTTGTGATCACCATTTCTCTGTTTATTTAAGGCCCTGCTAGTTAAATAGATACATCACCTTCCTCCAAGTCCACGCTTTTCCGCTGATAACTAGTCTATACATATAATAGGTCAAAACTACATGTAGGTAAAATGTCTACTGATGATTGGTGCCTCCTCGTGGGGCATCATGAAACATGTGTTTAGACCCTATAAAAACTACCGTTGTTTTTGATTTATGTAGTTAAAATGTATGCATTATTGGGCCAAGAGAGTTTCTCAATAGTCAATTATAGTCGACACCAGATGAGGTACCTGAAATGCAGCTAGGTAGTATTGCTGCGTATCTTGATAACTATATTTCAAATGTAGGTAGGGTGTGTAATACATCTTGAGGGAGGCGCAACTTAGCAAAATAGTGACTGCCCTCATCACTTTTTGTGATCACCATTTCTCTGTTTATTTAAGGCCCTGCTAGTTAAATAGATACATCACCTTCCTCCAAGTCCACGCTTTTCCGCTGATAACTAGTCTATACATATAATAGGTCAAAACTACATGTAGGTAAAATGTCTACTGATGATTGGTGCCTCCTCGTGGGGCATCATGAAACATGTGTTTAGACCCTATAAAAACTACCGTTGTTTTTGATTTATGTAGTTAAAATGTATGCATTATTGGGCCAAGAGAGTTTCTCAATAGTCAATTATAGTCGACACCAGATGAGGTACCTGAAATGCAGCTAGGTAGTATTGCTGCGTATCTTGATAACTATATTTCAAATGTAGGTAGGGTGTGTAATACATCTTGAGGGAGGCGCAACTTAGCAAAATAGTGACTGCCCTCATCACTTTTTGTGATCACCATTTCTCTGTTTATTTAAGGCCCTGCTAGTTAAATAGATACATCACCTTCCTCCAAGTCCACGCTTTTCCGCTGATAACTAGTCTATACATATAATAGGTCAAAACTACATGTAGGTAAAATGTCTACTGATGATTGGTGTGCTGCTATAGTCTATAATGCGTCTATAGTGCGTCTATAAAGTGATTTTAGGGTGGGTAGTGCGCCTATAATGCGGCTATACTGCGTCGCGTCTATAAAAATGCGTTTATATTGCTGTTATAATGCGTCTATACTGCGTCTATAGTGCTGCTTACGAAATTGCGTCTATATTGCGTGTGTCTATAATGCGTCTATAATGCGTTTATAATGCGTTTATAATGCGTCTATAGTACGTGGGTACTGTGTCTATAATGCGATGCCCGCAAATCGCAAATTGCCGAGAAGAAGACACACAAATTGTAATAGGATCACATGTAGGCTATTAGGCAATTGTATGTGCTAGTCTCTAACTAAACAAAACCTCAAACAAAAACAGGGGATCAGTAGCTTGTTTTTGGCCATATTTATGAACCCTCATTATAGCGCATCCATCCAGCTAGATCAGTTCCCAGCTTATAACAGGAGCACCTTATTGAGCACCTGGATGAAATGTAAAACTTTCTTCTTCTACATAACGTTTAACTATCTCAGATTTCCCTTCACGAGGTAAACAGCTCTCAGGCCAATGCTCTGACAGTAATATTGTTTTCCTGTCAGAGCATTGGCAGCTGAGAGCTGTTTACCAAACAATTGTGTGAAGGTGAAATCTGAGATAGTTAAACGTTAGTATAGAAGAAACAGAAACAGCTCTTATTGTTGTTAGATTGTTGCAGGTACTAGGCCGGGTAACGTACGGTGGGACCCCTTACTCGATCAATTGTATTGTTCATACTAACAGCACAATCGATCAACTAACATGGAGCTGAAGGGTGATACGCTGGAATTCTAACAGCTCGCTCTAAAACAGTAAAAACTGTATTGTATATGAGTGCATGCTCATGACAAAACAATGAAAACAACAATAAATTTCTATATATAAAGGAGCTGTAAAACTACACCTACTAGTACTAGAGTTATAGCTATAGCTAATAATTCAATACTGAGCTAAAGCTAAGGAAAGCAGGAACCTACCGAAACAAGTAAACAACCAATCAGAAACTCGTTATTTAGGTCACGTGACTGGTTATCAGCCAATACTACTACTATACTACTACTACTACGAGTGCCTGGCCTTGCCAACGGCAAGCCCAAAAGGGACTATCGCAAAGCGATATCGCCGGCACTAGAGAAAAACCCTCCCGCCATCCCCATCGCATGGAACTACCATCTGATAGGTTCACAATATAATGGGCGATTTTGGGTGAGGCTCTTCTCGAGGTTGTCAGCCAATGAGGGAGCAGTATTTCCTGATTCGGTCGGTTCCATTATTTAAATTAATTGGAAATACGAGAGTGTAGAGAGTAGAGAGAGCAGAGAGAGAAGCGATCTATTGCTCACATATCTGTGTGTGTCCTAGATCCGATGTGATATGTATCATGGTAGCCCCAAACTGGTAACCTAATACCTGAACAGCTGTTACAGCTGTTCACGTATTAGGTTACTAACTAGGTTATTAACAACGGCCGCGGGGCCTCCTCAACAGATCTATACGTGGTTGCAACAATCAATCTGCTAAATACCAGATGGGGTGTACATTGTATTGTACAACTCGTTGCTCTATAATAGATCTAGATGATATCCGAGATACAGTTAAACTATTGAAAGTATTCAACGAAAGATTCGGGTGTGATGGTGGTTTTAGGATTTTGCGTGGGCCGCGGGGTGAAGGTTTTGATATTTTAACTTTCACAGGGCGACATCCCTGGGGCTCTTCGACGAAACTTTAAGTACGCTTAATAAATAAGCTCTCTTTAGAGTTACGCATGGAGAATTTTTCACACTTGTCTCGAGAGGGGTGTCGACGAACGCTTCCCAAAACCTCACTTTAGGTCCTTGGTGTGAACCACGTGTATACCACGTGAAGCCCCAAATCACCCCTCGTGTATGGATGTAGACATCCTATCAGTGAACCGTAACTGGACACGTGATAGGATTTCCATTACATGGGTTTACACTGGCGTCAATTTGGCCTCCTCAACAGATCTACGTGGTTGACAATCAATCTGCTAAATACCAGATGGGGTGTACAACTCGAGTTGCTCTATAGATCTAGAGGCTATCCGAGATACAGCTGTGCTGTTGAACAATACAAAGATACAGTTAAACTATTGAAAGTATTCAACGAGAGATTCGGGTGTGATGGTGGTTTTAGGATTTTGCGTGGGGTGGACAATTTGAAAAACCAAATTTAGCTAATTACCGGCGGCGGGTTATTTGATAGCTCGTATATCGGAAGTGTGGGCAGTTATACCTCAGCCCTGCAGCCGAGGATTAGCCAAATTGTTGTTTAAATGTTCTAAATAGGTTCGAGCAAGGCAACCAAATTGAGCTTGCTCAATGTGTGTGTTTAATAAACACTGTTTATTCATTAACTTTCTATGCTCCACTGTCAGAACTTGCAGAGCATTGGCCTGACCCTATTCTCATTTCGCCTGTCAGAGCATTGGCCTGACCCTATTCTCATTTCGCAGAACGCGCCCCGACTGTGATCAGAGCATATAGTCATGGCAAGAGTCCTGACAGTTGTAAGCTCCAACCCAGGTACGGATGATCTTTATTCAATTAAATGATTCACTGTTTTTTGTCTAAGAATTGGAAACGAATTATTCACGTTGAACTTGAATAAAAAGTACAAAATATCTAATTACTCAATTTTACATGTCTACCCTTGAATCTCAGGGAATATAATAGCCGTCACTGAAACCTGGGGGGAAATCATACGACTCTTACTGGAGTTAGCGACAATCAACAAAACATACAGCATCACTCATTTAAGCGACAGTGCTGTGTATTCTCTCAAAACTCTTATTCTGAGTGAGCAACAGGGGAAAGAATTGGGAAGAGAAAGTGAGAGACAGGGTGCCCCTCTCTCCCTCTTGGGATAGATTATCTCTCGCGCGCCGCATTGGCACGTGCACTCTGGGCGCTGGCAGGCTTTTATATGTAACAACAACATGTAAAAGCCTGCTAGCGCCCAAACCGCACGTGAAAAGGCGCCGCGCCTTGCTATCTCGCTCTCTCTCACTCACTAGCTGCATTCTGATTGGCTGTTATCTATCACATGTGCGCAGTCACAGGCTATCCCTGTGCACTAGGACTTATCACGTGACCTTTCATGTGACCAGATGCTGTGATCCCGGCCCCCGACTGTGGTGGGAGAAATGGCTCACCCTAGAACTATTGCAAGTTAATATCAAAAATGCAAATTAAGAGTTTTAAGAAATTATACGTCGCTAAATGGCGGCGCTTACCACCCTAGAGAATGGAATCACAATTCTCTTACTCTTGATATCTCTTAGAACAAAATAAGAGTTATTTTGGAAAACAGTCAGCACCTGTCGCTTACTCCAGTAAGCGATTGCGAAATTATTCAGCACGTGCTAACTTAAGTAAGAGTCGTATGATTTCCCCCTAAGGGAGAGTGATATGAAACAGAGAGAGAAAGCTTTATATTTTCTTCTCTGTCACAACTAACCGCTATATGGTATATAAAATCATACCCTATATGTATCTAGGAAATGATTTGTTATAAGCCGCATATATGGTATATAAAATCATGCCCTATATATCTGGGAAATGATTGGTTATAAGCCGCATATTTCAGCTCATTAATGAATTCTAACTGTGGGTTTGCGGTGACGCTAATAAATAACAACGTTAGTTTTTGGATAACCCCATGCTTGAGCTCTCTGTTGATCTCGGACCAAGGAACAGGATTTCTATCTTGTCACCAATCTACTAAACCGCTATGTAGATATAAATAGATATGATCATACATAAACTACCGATCACATTGCCATGGATATATATTACACATAGATATGTTATGCTGCTATTAAAGATATCTGTTTCTACGAGTTACAGTTTTCCAATTTCTGTCTTACTATTATAGTAAGACAAAAATCTGTATACAGATGGAAAACAAGGCAACTTTCAAAACTATTAAAATTGTATAAAATTATATGTATTACATAAGTATACATCCATGGCATTATATCGGCAGTGTCGAGCATTTAACATTATATTTTACATCCATTGGATGACCTGTAGCATCAACTAGTGGTGTATTGAGCTGCATCTATTTTGTTTTACTTTCTACAGAATTGCACATTTGTAGTTAATTTCTTTCAGCGCCACTTTAAGTTCAGCTCTTTGTCTATACATATACCCCGTATAACACAAATATTCCCGTACTTATATCAGTAATTAATATCTACATTATAGTTATTCAACCCAATTCAACATGTTTAGTATCACATGGATCCCACCGAATTACCGTCACCCATACACGCAGAGCCGCCCACCACGGTAATAATAAACGCAAGCAATGCTACTGAATTTCTGGGTATCCGACTCAAGTTGACCGAAGAGGAGGAAGACGAAATTAAGAACTTTTTCATGAAATATGACACTGATGAAAACGGTAATGATTGTGGATGTACGGGTAGCGACTGGCTATTTGAAATGGTTGCTAATTTGAAACACTAAATCAGCCGTCTTTCAAATAGCCAGTCGTTATCCTAAAACTTGAATATTGTACGATCGTTTAGAACTTCTCAACTACCAATGTTGATATCTCGATAAAGATGAAACAATAGCTTTGCATATCATATTTTTTACTATATTTCACACCTTTTCAGGTATGCTGGACTTGATTGAACTCCAAAAGATGTTTGCTAATTTTAACGTCATCGCAACCCAGTGCGACATCGCTGCTTTCTTTGAACGAGTAAGTCTCAAGCTGCTGAAAATATATGATTGAACTTGGGGGCGGTTCAAAAAGGACGTCCAGGGGTAGGGGAGGGGGTGGATGTAGCCGGTTAAGTTTCGGACATCTCTGGACAAGGGGGAGTACTACCATATTGTTATTTAACAATTGGGATATATGACATGTTGAAAAGGTACTGTTACAAAGGCCCCAGTGCTGTAAAGAAGGTTATAGTAACAAGTCTGAAGTCTAGACACCAGCTGTGCCAACTATATAGTTCAATAGTAACTAACGCCATGCTACACATCACAGCTGGCAGTCATGATGCTCAGTCTTTGAAAAATAGAACTGTATCAGAAAAGTTGTGGGGTATAAGCGTCCGGATACGCTGCAGTAGAGATATGATCTGTACCGGAAGGACCGTGCAGCTGAACGCCATTGAAAGGGATATCAGCACCCCCGGTACTGGATTTATCTCAGTCGGCCTGCTTTTTATAAATCACAATACTTAACTCCAGGAACCGACCGCATCAGGAAATACAGGTCCCTAATTGGCTGATAACTAGTCACGTGACCTAAATAACGAGTTCTTATTGGTTGTTCACTTTACTCGATATCTATCTAGGTAGACACGGATCGTGATGGGACTGTTGACTATGACGAACTGATGACATACATAGAGGATATTTTAATGGAGAAATACCATCCCCAGGATATATCTGATGCTTTTAACTTGATTGACGAAGATGGGTCCGGTATGATATATGTGCATCTGTGAATGTTCATGAGAGAGTCTCTCATTTAAAGTGTTTTCACCATTTTTATTTAGAACACCAACTTTTATTAAAACTACCTAGGTGAGCTGTTATCTGATAGAAAATCTTAATTTTATTGCAGGAGTGCACTCATATGGTAACCATGGTAACACCCTCTGTAGGTGGAAAGCGTACAACCAGTCCTTCCAGATACACCTCACGCTACAGATGGAGCATTGCACTTCTTTACTTGACGAATTGACGATTTATTCTCTAAACAGCCGATGATTTATGAAAGTTTATAGAGTGTTACCATGGTTACATATTTCCATAGTTTTTATAGTTATTCCAAACAACACACGTTCTATATTTCTAACAACAATTCGACCGTTTACATTTCGTGTCCATGTATTATATGTCAACCCGCTCAGCTTCCACACGCACCTTATATGGACATACCATAACACGTGACACGAACATGCCCAAATAAGGTGATCACGTGCCAGTGAGCGAGGCGCGACATGTCCAAATTTCTTATTCATTACCTAAATGAACGTGTTTTTTTCCAGATTTCCGACAGTGATGGTTCCCTCGATATGGACCCAGTAGACGGGTGTAGCCAGGATCTTCTAGATGCCACTGATGTGTTTGTAATTGATACTGAAAACCACGTATTCGAGTGGATCGGAGCAGGTAATTTAATCAATTACTAATTAGTGGACTAATTAGACACCTGGTACTGGTGCGACCCCCAGGTGTCTATGTCACCAACTACCACAAGAAAAAACTCGTGTTTAGATATGAATTTGCTAGAATTATGAAAGTTAATTTATTCTTTTATGGTTTCTCACTCAATATAATTATAATTTAACACACGTTAACACACTTTCAGAGGCGTCGGTTGACGAACGAAAGAACGCTCTTTCCTACGGATGTAATTACCTTGCTAAAACCGAGTATCCCTGGAAATCAATCACTGTGGTGGCTCAGGGGAAGGAGACTGCAGAATTCAAGAAGGCCTTCTAGATATTTGAGATAGCTCAGTTATAAATATACAAGCTTGGATCATGTTATTAAGGGCATAATTGGGTCAACGGATGTTAATTCTACTTCCCTAAAACTGGTACACATGTGTGTTACTGTACAGTTTTAAGCGAAGACTAGATATTTATTTTATTCTTGTTGGTTTTATGTGGTCTTCAATATACATCATACATCTTTTTACGCGAAGACCTTTGCTCGAGTTTATTAATTTTCTCCGCACACGAGTCATAAAACTTTGTTTAGTCAAGTCATATTTTGAAACTTTGCGACTCTTTTCATGTAAAACATATTGTAATCTATTTTGTATTTTGAGAGTTGAACTAAGTGTTTTTCCTTTGAAGTAAAGTAAAGGTCAAACACCCATATTTGATGTATGGGCCTATTCTCAACAAAAATCGATTGAACGCGCCCATATAACGCGCCCATTTTCGTGCAGGAATGGTCCAAAAATAAGGCACGTTCAAGCGAAAATGGCCGCGTTTGGTAAAAATGGGATCCTTGATAACCGTGAAAAATGAGCGTTTATCGTTTGACCTTAACTTTGCTGAATGGGGTGGAGGACTGGTGGAGGACTGTATTAGCTCGGAACCCATGCATGGCCATGGTGGCTGCATGAGGGAGTAGGACATTTTTATCCTTAGGGTTGAAGTCTATCTGTCGGGCGTCGGCGCGAAGCCCATGGCCATCTGAGAGTTGAGACGCTGTGAATCAAATTGGGGTCAGACTCGATAACAGCGCTGACACTGACAGATATTTTGAAGTAGGTACGGGGTCGAGACATATACTCACATGCTTTACGAATCAGTAACTACAATTTAAATACAACATACCGACCATGATTATAAAGCATAAACATACATCCCTTCCTTTAAATGATAAATATATTCATACATACACCCTAATTAACTATTTCTTTAATTTAATGGTATTTAGCACACCCATTGAACCCCTTCACAAGTGGATTACCACACCAATGTCTCCGATATTGGGCGCCTTGCCACAAAAAGGGTTCCATCCAAGCTATACCAATCACAATTAATCTTAGGAAAGTCTTTAGAACTGTGACTTGCAGTGAAGCACCTTGTTGTTGAGAGTTTGTAGTTGTCATGGAGACAGCCTTGTTCTTTAAATCCTCAACGGAAACCTGTAGCGAGAATTCTAGTATTAATTGATGTAATCTAGGAATCATTTCAAATATTAGTAACAGATCTTATACACCCTATTATTATACTAGGCAGCGAAAAAAGCTATAATTGCTCTTACAATTATTATTATTATAATAGACAGTAACACAACTAAAGCAACTTACAGATTTAACCCCATGGTTTTCAAGTTGCTGAATGGCTTCCCGATAGTGTTTTATGGAAACTTTGTCGTCTATTTCGGGTAGCAGACTACCATTACTCTTGTTACTCTTGATTGTGGCACCAAATATCAACTTATCCATGTTATACCACCTATACCTGAAGTAGGACCATGGAATGTACTAAAATGTACTAAAATGTACTAAAACGTACTAAAATGGACACTAAATTGTATAAACATGTATGAAAATGTACTATATTTACCTCACTGCCAGATCAATCCAATAAAGG
This sequence comes from Pleurobrachia bachei, assembly GCA_000695325.1. NCBI lineage: Eukaryota > Metazoa > Ctenophora > Tentaculata > Cydippida > Pleurobrachiidae > Pleurobrachia > Pleurobrachia bachei. Next base: position 29,478 of record AVPN01000591.1, read on the forward strand.
GCGATCATAGCTACTGACTCGACCATTGCAATAAGGTACATGGCACTATTTAACATCGGGTAGATGGTAAAGAGGAAAACGAGACCCGAGAATGCAGCCCATCCAACATGCCATGCAATGACATGGTGTCTTGAACAATCGGGGAAATCGTTAATGTTCCAAATACATATTACCTGCCGAATATGGATTAGATCATGTGTCATGTGACTGTGTGTCAAAACTATGTCTAATACCCTTGGGGAAAGGGTTTGTGTCGGGGTACCCGTTAATTGTTAAATTGGAGCCAAATACTGTTTCCTAGATCGAGAAAGATTATCCTCGTGGTTCGACTGTACTTACACCTATAATTCCTGTATATGCGATAACGAGAAGGACGTTGGTTATGTTGAAGTGAAATGGACCCAGGTCTGAGTTGTAGATAAGGGTGATCTGCCAGAGTGTTACACCTAGGAAATTGTAGATAAGGGTGTAGATAATAGTGTAGATAAGGGTATAGATAATAGTGTAGATAAGGGTATAGATAAGGGTACAGATAAGGGTGTAGATAAGGGTGTAGATAAGGATGATATGACACATTGTTACGTCTTTAAGATTGTAGATAAGCTGGAATAGATCAAATTACCTTGGACGAGTAACTTTAGGAAGCGAGCAATTGAATGGGGATTGTTTACATTCCAATCCATTATAATCGGAGCCTTGAGAACAGGTTCTACCTGCGAGAAGAACAAATTGATTATTCAATCATTTAACACACGGATATTATATTTTTACTGTCTGTCGCCTCGACCCCATCTGAGAATCAAATGGGGTATGGAAACTTTTTCAATTTGTTTGTCTCACCCTAAACACTCTGCAAAAGTTCTTGGCCAATGCTATTCCTAGGAAACAACAAATGGTGTCTCTTATCAAACTGTCGTACCTGCGAAAAACGGAATTAGAAGAATTTGTCTCACTCTCAGGTCTCAGTGGAAACTAGCAGTGGCCTGAACCTAAGGTTCAGGCACGACTGTTTTACCCAATACTGCTCAAAAACTGATATTCATGTAGTGATATCATAAAATAGCAACGAACTGTATCGATACCATTATAATAGCAACTGCCAACTAGCCTGGATTCCATGTCCATGGGAGGATCGAGAGTAAATCCCCAATACCCAGAAGTTAACCAAAGTTCTTCAATCATTTCATTGACAAATACAGCTATTATTATTATCTTTGTTTCACCTGCACAAAAACAGCTATTATTATTATCTTTGTTTCACCTGAACAAAAACAGCTAATATTATCATCTTTGTTTCACCTGAATTAATTAACATGTGAATTATTATGTTAGGCAAATAGGCAATTTTTGGTGAAATTGACACCCATGGTGCGGGGTCGCGCCAGGTTCTACATATGTCATCAAAGTTATTGAACTATTTCATTGTTAATTACAAGTAGACTATCATCTTCGGGGGAAGTTAGGGTATTGCCAGGTAAATCGTGGCCCGACTGTACAAATGTGTCTACGTATTATGTATATACACTGTCAGAGCATTGGTCCGACAGTACAGTACTTGCCTGTCAACACGTAGAACTCAAAAGTACCAATGACGTGTGCAAAGTTAAACGCAAATCCTGAAACAACCTGAAAAAATAAACGGTCTTGTAAATTGATGTTTACACTTATAAGGGCTCCATAACGGCCATCACGCGATTTTATTAAAGTTTTATACATAACTGACTCCTTCTTTTTTCAATTTAGGAATCAAATCAACTATAGTTATAATTAATCGTCAAATATAATTATACCTTGGACCAGTACTCGTACACGTCCCATTTCCACTCACACATGCACATAGTGCCACCCAGATCGAAGTAGAACACATCCGTTTTTCCTGAATCAATATTCAATTGTTGAACTCGGGA
>AVPN01000591.1:31902-42259 GCA_000695325.1 Pleurobrachia bachei
TAACACACGGATATTATATTTTTACTGTCTGTCGCCTCGACCCCATCTGAGAATCAAATGGGGTATGGAAACTTTTTCAATTTGTTTGTCTCACCCTAAACACTCTGCAAAAGTTCTTGGCCAATGCTATTCCTAGGAAACAACAAATGGTGTCTCTTATCAAACTGTCGTACCTGCGAAAAACGGAATTAGAAGAATTTGTCTCACTCTCAGGTCTCAGTGGAAACTAGCAGTGGCCTGAACCTAAGGTTCAGGCACGACTGTTTTACCCAATACTGCTCAAAAACTGATATTCATGTAGTGATATAATAAAATAGTAACGAACTGTATCGATACCATAGCAACCAACTATTGATACCATAGCAACGAACTGTATTGTTAAAATAGCAACGAACTGTATCGATACCATTATAATAGCAACTGCCAACTAGCCTGGATTCCATGTCCATGGGAGGATCGAGAGTAAATCCCCAATACCCAGAAGTTAACCAAAGTTCTTCAATCATTTCATTGACAAATACAGCTATTATTATTATCTTTGTTTCACCTGCACAAAAACAGCTATTATTATTATCTTTGTTTCACCTGCACAAAAACAGCTATTATTATTATCTTTGTTTCACCTGCACAAAAACAGCTATTATTATTATCTTTGTTTCACCTGCACAAAAACAGCTATTATTATTATCTTTGTTTCACCTGCACAAAAACAGCTATTATTATTATCTTTGTTTCACCTGAACAAAAACAGCTAATATTATCATCTTTGTTTCACCTGAATTAATTAACATGTGAATTATTATGTTAGGCAAATAGGCAATTTTTGGTGAAATTGACACCCATGGTGCGGGGTCGCGCCAGGTTCTACATATGTCATCAAAGTTATTGAACTATTTCATTGTTAATTACAAGTAGACTATCATCTTCGGGGGAAGTTAGGGTATTGCCAGGTAAATCGTGGCCCGACTGTACAAATGTGTCTACGTATTATGTATATACACTGTCAGAGCATTGGTCCGACAGTACAGTACTTGCCTGTCAACACGTAGAACTCAAAAGTACCAATGACGTGTGCAAAGTTAAACGCAAATCCTGAAACAACCTGAAAAAATAAACGGTCTTGTAAATTGATGTTTACACTTATAAGGGCTCCATAACGGCCATCACGCGATTTTATTAAAGTTTTATACATAACTGACTCCTTCTTTTTTCAATTTAGGAATCAAATCAACTATAGTTATAATTAATCGTCAAATATAATTATACCTTGGACCAGTACTCGTACACGTCCCATTTCCACTCACACATGCACATAGTGCCACCCAGATCGAAGTAGAACACATCCGTTTTTCCTGAATCAATATTCAATTGTTGAACTCGGGATCGCGGAATATAGGTATATATCAGGTGTTACGTGATATCCGATAGCGAATGTACTTATGTCAGTATTAATTAGTTAATTAATGAATTAAAGAATGCTTTATAACTAACCGTTAGCAGTAGCAAAGTTAGACTCCTGGGGCATTGGAACATCCTTCGTTATCGCCACATTGCGGTAGAGCGTCGCTAAGTAACGGGTCGCAACCACGACAACCACGCAAATCAAAGTGTAAAGCAACCAACGGTGATTGTTAGAGACCATGATATACCGTCTTTGAAAAACAAAATGATCGTTAACACTTTTGATTTTGGTTAAACATCAACTAACTACTGCATGTTGGATTAAGTAACTTCCTAAGTTCGTCGCACGCACCAGCGTCCAGCACGGCTATTACTAAGTTTACTGAAACTAAACTGGAAATAATTATCCTGTGCAAGTTTAAAACTGACAGGGGTCACAAACAAACACACAGAAAGAACTTGTTGAGTAAGGGGTGGTTCAACCAAGCAGAACTGTATATAATAGGGGGACCACTCACTGTACTGAGGTTCCTGCACCGACGTTACTGGAGTTCGCATACAGCACCGGTATTCAAATCGCATGCTGGTGCTTTATGCGGTCCCCCATAGGTATAATTGATGAATTGGGGTATTCAAATTATACTTGAGTTTGCCAGGAGATCTTTTAGTTTGTCAATAAAAGTGAAAGTGTTCTTGCGAGCTCCAAACGTTGGATCTATCAAGAAAGAAAAGTTAACAGCACAAACAGAGAGATACTGAGAAAGATATTGATAGGTTTCAGTGTACTCTTGTGTGCGTGCTTCACAAACTTATCAAGCTGCAGAGCTATGAAATCGAGTGTCGACATAACTATCGTGCATGTGAAGAAAACGGTTTACAAGAAAAATGAGTTATGACTTATGAGGGTGGACACAGAGAAAGAAAGGCAGAGGGTGCAGAGAGAGAGAGAGAGTCGAGAGAGGGTATAGAGAGAGAAAATGAATCTTTAGTTCGGTTATATGATATGACCTTTAGCCCCTCTTACATTCTAACGGCCGCCGGTATAAGGTAACACAACAATATAAAGCCTCTAGATCAAGGCATTACGTCATATGGGCCGAGCAGCGAGCTGTGACCTCACTTGTACATGACGTCATTCTGTAACACAGTTACTAATTAGATAATTAGATAATTAAGTAATAATTAGATGGTTGAATATTATGAATTGCACTGTGGAAAGGTTATTCAGATCTATCTCTCTTTTTCGCATCTTTTCTAATTTCTCTCTATCTCTGGATCTCTGAATCTATGTGACGTGATCCCTCAAGTACGCAAGCAGTCTTCAAGTTAAGCAGTTCTCAATTGTGATACGTGATACCTGCGAATCACGACCAATTGAAAACTAAATTCTTCGGGGCACCAATTCGGGTTAGTGGAGAATTTGGCAGTGGATGAGGTGCCTGACGCCTGTACCGTGAAAGTGTGGTGAAATTCACTGCGCAAACCAGATATACGGGCATCTGGTATGGGCGTCTCATCCACTTCCTATAAAGGGTTACCAAACAACGTCTTACGCAACCTTGGAGTAAGCTTACGCGGAGTTACATTAGAGCTTAGAACCCAAGAGTTTTAAACCCAGTTGCGTTGTTCTTCTGTATTCAAGAGAACAAAATAGGGGCAACGCAGCCAGGCATAGGCAGGGAAATTATTTCGTTACCACAAGCAATCCCGTTCGCCCTACGGGCGAATTTTAGTAAAATGGTAGCTGTAGTAGTGGGAAACACTGACATCAGTGTCTCTCTCTCTGTCTCTCTCACACACACACTCTCTCCCTCTCTGTGGCTATATGCTATGTGATGTGATCCCTAACCTTTTCTATCCTTCTCTCTTTCTCTCCCTTCTACGTATGTTATGTGACCCCTCAAGCTCTCAAGCACTTGTGATACGCGATACCCACGTATCACATCGTCACATTGACGGATCACGTCGTCACATTGACGGATCACGTCGTCACATTGACGGATCACGTCGTCACATTGACGGATCACGTCGTCACATTGACGGATCACGTCGTCACATTGACGGATCACGTCGTCACATTGACGGATCACGTCGTCACATTGACGGATCACGTCGTCACATTGACGGATCACGTCGTCACATTGACGGATCACGTCGTCACATTGACGGATCACGTCGTCACATTGACGGATCAAGTCGTCACATTAACGATAGGGTGTCACATTTCCGTCAAATTTGCATTAGATATAATTAATCAACAAATATAATTATACCTTGGACCAGTACTCGTACACGTCCCATTTCCACTCACACATGCACATAGTGCCACCCAGATCGAAATAAAAAACATCCGTTTTTCCTGCATCAATATTTAATTGTTGAACCCGGATCGCGAAATGTCGATCAAGTGTTATGCGAAATTTCCGCATTAATTAGTTAATTAATTAATTATTGAATTAAAGAAAACTAACCGTTAGCAGTTGCAAAGTTCGACTCCTGGGGCATTGGAACATCTTTTGTTATCGCCACATTGCGGTAGAGCGTTGCTAGGTAACGGGTCGCAACCACAACCACCACGCAAATCAATGTGTATAGCAACCAACGGTGATTGTTAGAGACCATGATATACCGTCTTGAAACAATTAAATCGTTAACACTTTTGAAGTTGAAACATTAGCTAATTACTGCATGCTGGATTGAGTAAGTTCCTAAGTTCGTCGCACGCACCAGCGCGGCTATTACTAGGTTTACTGAACTAAACTGGAAATCATCATCATGTGTAAATTTAGAACTGATAGAGTGATGAGGTCACAAACAGACAGACATACAGAAAGAACTTGTTGAGTAAGGGGTGGTTCAACCAAGCAGAACTGTATATAATAGGGGGACCACTCACTGTACTGAGGTTCCTGCACCGACGTTACTGGAGTTCGCATACAGCACCGGTATTCAAATCGCATGCTGGTGCTTTATGCGGTTCCCCATAGGTATAATTGATGAATTGGGGTATTCAAATTATACTTGAGTTTGCCTGGAGATCTTTTAGTTTGTCAATAAAAAAGTGTAATTGTTCTTGCGAACTCGAACGATGGTTATATCAAATGGAAGAAAAGTTAATAGCACGAAGTACAGAGGGATATTGAGAAAGATATTGATAGGTTTCTGTGTTATACTCTTGTGTGCGTGCTTGACAAACTTATCAAGCTGCAGAGCTATGAAATCGAGTGTCGACATAACTATCGTTGTCAATAAAAGTGAAAGTGTTCTTGCGAGCTCCAAACGTTGGATCTATCAAGAAAGAAAAGTTAACAGCACAAACAGAGAGATACTGAGAAAGATATTGATAGGTTTCAGTGTACTCTTGTGTGCGTGCTTCACAAACTTATCAAGCTGCAGAGCTATGAAATCGAGTGTCGACATAACTATCGTGCATGTGAAGAAAACGGTTTACAAAGAAACTGCACGAGAAATGTACATTTGCTAGCAAGCTACCGCAGCATGCCGATCCTCATCCTACTGCAGTCGAGCCACAATCGTACAGTTTTAAGGTTACTCAAAGTTGGGTTATACACGATCATGGGAAAGAGAGCTGAGAGAGAGATCAGACGCGTCAGTCAAAAGTTCCTATACTTTCGATTTAACAGGGAAAAGTGCAGACTAACTTCAACTCATCTAAATGTACTGGGATACGTATCTGTGCAGAGGGAACCATGGAATCGACAAAACATAATATATTATGTGGCGAGCGGTGACTATGTGAGAGATGGCATGTGAGAGATGGTATGTGAGAGATGGCATGTGAGAGATGGTATGTGAGAGATGGCTTGTGAGAGATGGCAAGTGGGAGTGAAGAGAGGAAACACGTATGTTGTGCACAGAGCCCGTATATGAGAGAGAGGGGGAGAAAGAGAGGGATAGAGAGATAGAGAGAGACATATTCTCTCTCTCTCTCTCTCTTAGAGTTCTTGTAATGAGGTCCCACAACGAAATAAGGGGTATCATCTTACCACCTTTCTCCTCCTTTCCTTACATCTCTTTCCTCCTCCACTCTACACACACATAGTACAGCAAGGAACATAGGGCGTAGTGTGAAACCATCATCACCATCAACATCACGGTACCAATCACCCATCAAAATGCTGTAAGTTTGTCAGTCCGTATTGTCTGTCTATTGTGTTGATATTTTAAATGTAATTGGCACGATATACATCGGGACTCCGAATCCAAACTCAAGACACTCTCAAAGGCAGAACGTTACCTTGTTCCAGACCAAACTAATCTCAAGACACTCTCAAAGGCAAAACGCTACATTGTTCCAGATCAAATCACACTCAAGATGGCAGCAAGTGTAGATCCAGCCGCTAGCATTCTCAGAGGCATCAGTGACTGAACATCCCAACTTCTCAGTATTCTTCCATACCAACTGGGAATAAGGTCTTGTTAGTTCTCAAATCTAATGAGTTTTCTGAGGTGTTTAGATATACAAGGTATCTATGGATATGGAACTACAACCCCGACTAAAAGGGTGGGGGACACAACCCAAGTCTGGCGGCATCGACCCGATCTGAGCGCAATGTCAGAATCAAAGCAGGGCCTGACCAGACACACCAAAAAAGGGGTAGGTGAAAGTAATATTTTGCCTACCTGTGTGAAGTGTCCAACACTAGAGCTGTATCCCGGGTAGTTCCAGTTGTAGCTATCTATCTCATTGTACCAATCATCTACTGACTGATCTGGTACATCACTAGCGGGAGTTCCCCATGACATCGCCAGATTCTCACCGTACCTTGTGGGGGGAGGGTGTTAATTATTCATGTGAATTATGTGTTAGGTTGATTGATTCGATAAGAGAGGTTGGCGTGAACATCTCTCTGGGACCCTGCCCACGAGGCGGCTATGGTTACAAAGTATTTTGTGGCATACTACACAGTTGTCTAATCTCTGCAATTACCCAGAGGAGCTGTGGTAGAAGGCGTTCTCACTGGCAAGTTTGGAACAGTGAGCAGCAGCTGAAGCCTGGATGGTGGTATCAATAGTTAGGGCGGGTGAGCCATGTAGAGCTCGGTATGCGTTGGTTCGTTCCAGAATCTCATTCTCTACACTTCCCCTCTTGACAAGTGTTGCACTCCTTTTATCACTGGGAAATGCTCCTCCCTTCCACTCTTTGTATACAGTTTCAGTGCCCCGCTTTCCATTTCTCCACGAGTCCCCCATTTTCATGGGAGTACTCACGGCACACCTAGGAGAGGGGTAGAGGGAGTTTTAATAAAATAATAGAAATAACGTAGTAAAATTTCAGGTTGAATTTGGTAGATTAATACCATATCTAATCAGTCAATGGTTCAGTTTTATGATTTTGTATCAGTATATCGTTGTTTGGCAATATAAAGGTTCAGTTTAGTTGTAACCTACCCAACCAGAATTACAACAATGAGAGTTGCTCGAAACATTTCAAAGAGTTTAGAAGTTCACAGTCAAACAACAACAGTTTTTTGAAGTAATTCTTCAGTTTAGATTTCGGGTTTTTATAGTAAAACCACGGGTACTTGTTTAGACAATCCCCATTGTTTACAGCCTTCCCAAGAGGTGTCTATAATAGTATAGTAGAAGCCCCCGTCTATGGCCTTTCTGAATAAGATGGTCTAATGGTGTTGGTGTGATATGGCTAACAATATATGGAGAATATGAATAATGGCCGTCAGGTGTTGTTCTTGGAGTGATAGAAAATATTGAAAGGTCTGCCTTACAACATGAGATCTCCATGTCTTTCCAACATCTCACCTGAGAGCTCCCCGCACGTATTGTTATTCTGACTAGTTATAAGTAGACTGCGTAAGAGTTGTACTGCATCAGCTCAACATGACTGTTTTTATGATCACTTTATCATTGTTAATCTGGCAGCACCGCATGGAATTATTGGTTCTGTATTCTGTAGTAGACTCAACAGTCAACAAGGAATTACAATTCTCAATCATCATGTTGTTGTGTCTACCCTGACCCTACCCTCACCCACGTACAAGAAGGGAGGAAATCCCAACACCAATGCAACGTCAACCCAGCAACCAAGACCCTCAAAATGGCAAAACTTTAATTGATCCAGCCCTAATACTAAACGTGGGGGTCCACTACTACTTTCGGGCAGGTCACAATCGAACAAACAAAACCTATAAAATATAAACTCACGAAATAACCCATTCAGAGAGCCCGCCGTAGGGCGCGCCTCGCACCGGCAAGGGATCGAGGGGGTTACCAATATTATTCAAAATAAAAAGAAAGTGTTCCGCTGTGACAAAAGGCTCCACCGAGATTCGAACTCGGGATCTCCTGTTTACTAGACAGGCGCTTTAACCAACTAAGCCATGGAGCCGGTGCGAAAACTGCAATTGAGAGAATTTTATTCGGAGAACTTGCCTTGTGCACACAATTTGATGTTGCTAATATAACATCCCCCTGTTGTTAATGTAACATTCTCCTCTTTCAATGATGTACACACGGTTCAGTGGTCATAGTACTTCATTGCTGCACTCGTCAGGTTGTAAACACTAGACTGCAGCACCATACCAACCTGAAAGATGGACATATGTTAGCTGTTAGGGTAGTGTTATAAAGGGGGATTAGGGGATGTTTAGTGGAGGGTTAGGGGAGGGTTAGGGGAGGATGAGGGGAGGATTAGGGGAGGTGTTTGGTGAGGTGTTAGGAACTGGAAAAGGGTGGGTTGCAACGTGCCCAAGAAGATGACAGAATTGAAGAGAGTGAATAAGAACAAATGGGACTTTCTTTCCGGAAAAAGGAATAAAATTGTATAACAACTCAATACAAAACATCACACATTTATGTAGATCACACATATATGCCCCACTATACACATCACGGTGTTACTCAACAACATCACACATATATCAAACATCTGTCTCATTGGGAGGGAAATGGTCCAGTGAAGTGCATTTTGGTAGCACAGTGGCGTCCGGATTCCCATTTCTCCCCGCCCTTGCTAACACCTATCCTGGACAAGTCCGACCTGATACCTCCTCGCTCGGTCCCTCCTGGAAACGCACGGGGGAAGATGTGCGGCTAAATCAGGCGGGCGAAGCCTCGGCGGTACCCGGGGACCCTAGTCAAACAGCTAGTCACAGATCTGTTGAAGTTAGTAGAAGATTGAAGATTGTGACCTGATCCTGAATCCTCCCTGCGTCTCACACACCCCTGTTCCAGTCTCCTTCCAGTGTGATACCAGGTGTAGGAACCCAATCCCGGCCCAGGGTAACGGGATCTACGGTGTTCAGATGTAAATTATCAGTTCCAGTTACAGCCAGTGATGTGTAGTGATTATCCGCCCGTACTTATTGAAGCAGTTTTCTTTTACCTGTACCGGATCATCCGCCCCGTACTTATTCACGCAGCCTTCTTTTACCGGACCTGTTAATCATCGCTCCTGAACCTTTTCGGATTGACGGAAGTGCCTATCATGGGGCTTACCTGTCCAGATTTAGCCCAGTTGGACAGTACCGCCGGCTAGAGGTTGTCCACTGGCGAGGAGCCTCTTAGTGAAATCTCATCTGAGTGACCACATTGCCACCGAAAAGTAATGATGAACGACCTATACAGCACCAGGGTTCAAGCCCCTGCTTATTATTCTGATCCACGAAATGGGAGTAGTGAATTGGCGGACTTAAAGCCCATCACGGGAGGGTTCGTTGAAGATGGCCCACTAGTGAGGAAGACCCCGAATAATTATGAAAACAGCAAAAAAAGGAGGGTACTCGTTGGTCCGCGAAATAATATTTGGGTTGGTACTTTGAACGTACGCACGCTGAGGAGATCGAAGGTGGAACTGGCGAACAGAATTATTGCTAACAGTATAGATATTATGGGAATACAGGAACACAGGATTGTACATACTGAGGAGGCTAGGATTGAGGACTTGCATGGTGGGGTTAGGTTGATCACTTGTAGTGCTTGGAGGAACAGTGGTGGAGCTTCAGTCGGGGGTGTGGGACTTATGATTACTAAAAGAGCGTACGAATCGATATCATCCATCACTCCTTACGGTAGTAGAATCATCAAGGTATCTTTTAGTGGAAACCCTAGACTAACTGTTATTGTAGTTTACAGCCCAACCGAGGCTAGTACACCTGAGGAAGCGGAGGATTTCTATAATAATCTTAGGGATTTAATATCGAGCACTCCACCTCATGATCTTTTATTGGTTCTGGGAGATTTTAATGCGAAACTTGGCCCTGAAATCCCTGGTTTCACTTATAATAGTAGGACGAACCGGAACGGTTCCCTTTTTCTGGACACTTTGGAGGAATGTGATCTAGAAGCTACTAATCTTAGATTTATGAGGAAGAAGGAGAAGCGCTGGACCTTCCTATCAGAAGGTACTCATCACAAAGCTCTTCTTGATTATGTGTTAGTGAGGAAGAAATGGAGAGCATCGATCAAGGACACCAGAACCACTAACTCCTTCAACAGTATAGGCAGTGACCACCGTGCAGTTATTAGTAAGATAAGATTGTCTCTGCGGAAGAAGCAGCAACCGGCCAAAAAGGTGCTGTATGATTTTAGAGGATAAGGAACTTCGTGATACCTTCGCAGTATCTGTCCAGAATCGTTTCGAGTCCCTGGCAAACATGGATGGATCAGCTTCGGAAAAGTATCAAACATATACTGACGCTGTTCATCAGTCATGTAAGGAACACTTGAAACCAAGACCAAAGAGGAAGAATCTGGACGTGGCTAAGGACCCAAGAGTTGAGGCGGCCCGGGCTTCTGTTGTCGCGGCAAAGGAGCAGTTTTATCTTGATCAGAACGATGACACCAGGGAGAGTTTAAATCAAGCAAAAAACAAACTGGGACTTGCTTATACTTCTGTCGAGGAAGAAGTTATAGAACGACAGGTGAAAAGGGTGGAAGAGACAGCGGACCTTGGTAAGCACCGGGCGAGCTGGAACCT
>AVPN01000593.1:12451-29380 GCA_000695325.1 Pleurobrachia bachei
TTCCTTGATTTACAGTCCCTACAGAGGCGCAGAGAGCGCTATGTCCTGATCCACATGTTCAAAATCTACAAGGGACTAGCCCCAAACGGACCCGGATTTGACTTCAAGGACACCCCCCGTTACGGGGCACGGGCAGTGATCCCAAAATTCAATCATGGGGCACAGAGGTCGGCGTCCACTATGTTTGAAAACTCTTTTTCGGTTCTCGGTGCAAAACTATGGAACACTCTCCCAAAATGTATCAAGGAGGCCGGGAATATTGATGAACTCAAGGTTGTACTAGGAAACCACCAACCAGGGGGTACTCGTGTGCTCATGGAAACTCCTTGTTGGACTATGCCCAGAGCCGGGGCACGGACTTTTAGTTGTTAAACCAGATGAGTTCAGAGAGGCTGAAGCGTGTTTATATATATGTGGATGTCTCGACATGACCAGTCGAAATATTTTGAAGATTGAAGATTGAAGATTGAAGATTGAAGACCCCCAGTGTGTATTCGTACAGGGGACTGTAGCGAGGGCCAAATTTTTAACAACCCTCGCCCGACGCGGTGACTACAGAGGGCATTTTAACTGTGTTTAGAGAAACATGTTATGCATAACCCAATATTAATCGAGCACATCCCGTAGAATGGGCAACAAGAGTAGCAAGTCTTCGTTAAAACTCCAAGATTTGAAGCTGAAAATAGTTCTCGTTGGCGATGCAGGATCTGGGAAATCCTCTGTGGTATCACGAGTTACAGCAAATCAGGTAAAACTAAAGTAGATTGTCTTCCAGTATCAGCTGGTAGTTTGAAAAAGAGATGATCCAGAATTTAGAATCTAGATAGATATAGTATGACCTGTGCTTAATAACATCACCACGCCCGGCATATCAACTTCTTGTTTGTATCAGTTGCCATGGTAACCATTTAACGTTCACACTTCAGTTGCCATGGTAACCATTTAATGTTCACAGTTCAGTTACCATGGTAACCATTTAATGTTCACAGTTCAGTTACCACTACAGCCAGACAAACAGTGTCAATATTGGTAATATGGTGAAGAAGATTAACCACCCGGTGGAGTGTAAAGTGTCCATCTCCATCTGGGATATGCCAGGTATATTAGTACTTCACTGTATATATATCTCACCCCTGCATTGCTCGACCCTCTTTCCGTGAGGAGGGTTAGGGAGGGTTAGGGAATATAACAATATATGAAGGCATGTGGTTACCGGAACTTTCCGGTTATAATACCTCTAACCTCCCACCACTGAACCTCTATCTGTAATTCACCAAACAAAGAGAAACACACTGCACCGACTCTAACCTAAGACACACATCTAACACACGCACCATTCTACCTTCTCAGGGAACGAGGATGTGGACTTGCGAAGAAGTTATTTCGAAGACGCTGACGCTGGTGTTATAGTGGTTAACATTGCTGATACCGATAGTATTAACCGTGTCCCTGATTTGAAGCAAAGTATCTTGGAATTCACCAAAACAAAGTCTGAGTTTGCAACTAAAGTGCTCATTGAAGAGGAGGAAGAAGAGGGTGGAGGTGAAAGTGAGGAGAGGCTGATAGATCTTCCTGTTTTAGTGTTAGGTGAGTCAGTGCAGTACAGGTTCTCTTTTGGTAATGAATGTGAGTTTGATTTGGGTTGCTTATTCCAAACTGTAAACAGTCACACAGCCACATGGTGATTGGTGTGTGGTACGTCGGTGATTTCCTCCTAGCTCAGTATTAGTACAAATCATAAAACAAGTTTAGATCTGTTATTTTAAAATTCAATTCTCCACTGTACAACAGGAAACAAAGTCGACGATTTAAATATCCCCGAACTCCAGGATTCTCTTCATCCCAATGTTGAGATTCTCTCATCTTGCTGTGATAACTGTACAGGTAAATGATACAGTCAGACCCCGATTTACCGGGATTCTCCGGGGAAGCCCTTTTGCCCGGTAAATCAGGGTCCGACTGTACTATGTATCCTTACTAAGTTCCTTATTAAGGTTAGTACTTAATGGCATTTCTCATTAAAACAGACATCACGAACGCATGCCATGCAGATTTAACTTGCTACTACCAGCTTTAAGTTTAATTAACCAACGAAATCTGAGCACACCAAAAATTCTAACTGACCAATAAACTGGAAAAAATGTGGTTAAACATCCCCATTCTAACACTGATTTAAACACCCTTCAACCCGATAAAATAATAACAGCACTCTCTTCATTATCACGTTATCACTGTCTCAGTCTCAACGTTTATCATGTCTGTTCTGATCTGAGCCTCAATATTTAACGGATCATAATTCCTACCGCCATTAACAGGAGCTGAAACTGACAACCCTGCACCCCAACTGTTTCTTAGCTCCTCTCTCTTCATGAAAATCCTGTTTTTCAACCTCGTCCTGAACGACGTATCAGGGGATGTCTGTTGTTGACCATCGTTGAAAGTTGCAACGATGATCTCTAAAACCAGGAGAACTAGTGATATTGACGTTCCAATACACAGGAAAAAGAAGATACCCTTGAGCGTTCCCAGTTTTAGCATGTCCTTCTGACCAGGATCTCCACTGGTACATTTAGAAGTGTCCGGTGTCTTGTCATATTTCTTCCACAGGTTATCAAAGAAGCCGTGTTCACGAAGTTTGATCATTTGAGTGTTGATCAGTGCGGCGTAGGGGGAGTTTTTAGGGAAGCCAAATGCGTAATCAAATGTCTGTAACTCACCTCCAACGTAGAAAATGTTGCACTCTCCCATCAGGTTGTAGGAGATAAAAGGAGTCTCGTCGATCAGCACAAACTGACCTTCCTGTACTCTCGCTTCACCTTCATCAAAACTGTTCAACATTTCCGCACCGTCAACCAATCTCTGATAATCCTTATCAATGTTGCTCTTCAACAAAGCCTCCACAAAACTCTGGTTGAGAATTCCCCATTTATACTGAGTCTGATCTAGGAGATCCTTGGCGTGGTCAATGCTAATTCCTATCTTGTCGAGTGTCATAAAGGCAGTTAGGTTAGCCGAGTACATGCACGTGATGAGCATGATAAAAAACCACCAGGTGAATAGGATGAACCTGCCCGACATGCTTCTCGGCATTACCTCCGTTCCCTGACTGACGCTACCAGCTCCTATCAACCAGAACGCATTGTGCATAGATAGCATTTCTTTTGAGTCCTCAATGTCATCCAATAGGCACTTAACTGGTGGTTCACTATCAGCCTGGGAGGTGTTGGAGATCCGAGTTTTCCGGCAGGAACGACACTCGCACCTGCGTTTTGCGAACTCCTTCCGTCCGTGAGACCCGTAGGGAGATAGCCGACAGAAGAATCGTTGGATTAGGGCCATGATGACGATGGATAAGGCGATCAGGAGCCAAACTTCACTGGTAAAAGGACTTAGGAAAAAGAACAGATTCTTCTTCCCGCTCTCTCCCTTCACTGCCAGTGATATACCACTGTCCATAAATGAGACAGAGAAATCTATAAAGTTCTCCCTCTCAAAGCTAACCGAAACATCCATAGTTATCATATCTATCTCACCTCTGAGCAGTAGTCCAATGAGTCCAGACCATACTTCTTTTCGATCGTCGTACGTACCAAATAGTCCATCATCCGGCTCAACGAAATCAAAGGAAAAGTTGAGGATTGATGCCAGTTCTCGAACAGCATCAGGACAGATGCCGTCCCAACAGATACCTGTCTCGCATTCCTTTTTGATCGCAAATGGAGGGTTGTGGGTGACTCCCAACCGTAGATGCCTCCCGCCTAATGTGTTCGCAATCCCAAATGGATGGTGTCTCAGGTTGCCTAGGAACCGGACCGCGTTTCCCTCTCTGTCATAGAACATGCCCAGTTTCTGGGGGCCTCTCCAGACTCCAATCGGTGAAAAATATCCAGGCTCGATAAAGTTGACTATCTGGAAGGTGACTTTTTGAGGCGTTCCATCTGGATTTAGGGCAATGTCACTCGCAACACCTTTCAACTGGACATTACGGAGAACCTCAAAAAACTCGTCTCCCCTACTCCATTTCCCCTGGTCGCTACAGTTGATCTGCGGTTCGGCCACGTTGGTCGATCGAGTGAAATTAACCAGCGCCGACCCTGCCATTTGAATCGCATCAAAAGATCCTAAAACAGCAGGCGAAAGTGCGGTGTTTGGGAGATCCGCATACTTGAGATATGTATCCTGGAACTCTCTAAACAAATCAGTTTCAGACTGGATGGCCGGATAGATTCCAATTAGACCGGTGAGGTAGCTAGGGTAATTACCGACTGAAGACCCCAGAGCGGCTGAGTTGCTGGTTATTCCGTCAGTTACTATCCACACATAACCTGCCCCCATGAGTCCAATTCGTTCTGCCTCTCTGAATACTTTCGCTCCGTACCTGCAGGGAAGGGATGAATTTTAATTTCAAAACTAGTGATGATTACATATATGTAAGATCAGCTAGGCTCAGGTGCAAGTTTTTAAAATTAGGACGGGGAGATAACACTCCTATAATCCTCGATTATGATACTGAGAACTTTCACCTAATCGACTACTGAAGTTTAGTAAAATGGATTGTTTACTCACCTGCCCTCACATATCAGCACGATTACTCTCGTTAAAGATTCCTTAACCCGAATTAAGGTGTTCACCAGCTCGGGAGTCCGTGACGCTTTAAAACCATCTGCCAGCTTCAGATTAAAATTAGTACTCTGTGATGCCAGGAGCTTCTGGAGGGTGCTAGCACCGTTTACTCCGTACAGAGTATCCGATGAAACTATAGACAAATCCATCCAGTGGTAGTACTTCAACAGATCAATAATAGCAGCCGCTTGAAAACTATCATCCGGGCTCAGTTGAATAATATTGTTCCTGAGACCGCTCCTCAGGTTTGGATCAGTCCCCCGGACCGAGATCAGAGGCACATTTATGGGACTGAGTATGTCTGCCATTGTTGCGATTTGGTTACTGCCATCAGGGGATACGACCGTAACGACGCTTTGATCGGCCATCCAACACGTCGTATCAACTAGTCCATATAACGAATACGCATCATATGTTTTGAACACGACATCAAGTTTCACAGTTGTGGAGTTGGCATTGAAGAAGTCCTCGGCAAAACTTGCCAGTTTCCGAAGGGCCTCAACATGGACGTTTTGGTCTGAAACCATGAAGCCAATCTTGAAGGACTCAGTGTAGACTGTCCTGCCGTAGTTTAGCATGGTGTTGTGAAGAGGGAGTAGGATCGCAAGGAGAAGAGAGAGGAGGAGCGTCATTTTAGGATCAGAGGGCGTGTACTGTGGAGGAGAGAGGTGGAGTCATGTGCTTTATAGTGGTATTTAATTGCTGCAGCTGTGAATTAGGTTGGTTCTGTTAATGCTATAAATATCGAGGAATAATATTATCTAAATTATGCAAAATTATCATCAAGCCGCACCGCATTATAATATGTCAGATCTAGAATTATAGAAGGCGGGGAATTATAAGGCTATGTATGATAATGGTTGAATATAAAGGCTCGATATAATGGTTGGATCACTGCGACTTCAGTATAGAAAGCTGACCACTATAGACAGAAATAATGGGCGAAAGAGAGAAATTAATGCCTGCAATAATATAGACAGTGTCTAGGCTACAACTCGGATAGTAATGCATCTGACATCTCATATAAAGCAACACCTTTGCACTGAATAACAACTGCATCTCACATAACATCTCTGCACTGAAGACCAACAACACAACAACAACAGTTGTCCTACAGTTGCAATAGAACAAAAGGAACAAAGTACGTCCCAACTCCGGACTCCGACAGCAAGCTGAAAGCTCACTGTTCTGTGACAATGGGACTCCTGCCGTCTTCGACCCTTGAACAAAAC
This sequence comes from Pleurobrachia bachei, assembly GCA_000695325.1. Taxonomy (NCBI): domain Eukaryota; kingdom Metazoa; phylum Ctenophora; class Tentaculata; order Cydippida; family Pleurobrachiidae; genus Pleurobrachia; species Pleurobrachia bachei. The sequence goes on from AVPN01000593.1 coordinate 18,307, forward strand.
AAAATGGCTTTGTAATGAAGTATTAAAACTTGAACTGAATATATAATGAACTAAGCTGGAGCTGTAAAACAATGTATCGCAGTTGTAAAAAACACTCTCTCACCGCTCACAATTACTTTGAGGGTCGAGAGCCAGCCAAACAATTACCTCAAGAAACTCTTCTTTTTTAATTTTTCTCCTCTCTTTTGCTTTTCAGCCTTTGTTTCTCAAAGATTACGTCCTCTTTGTCTCATCCTAAAGGCTGTGATATCACACACAAAATAACACATAATACCGGCCTATACTGAGTGTGACATAACAATGCAATCACAAAGTAAGAAAATATACAGACAGCTATGAATGACAGGAAGACGGAAACGTTACGATGTGTATCTTTAATCTTTTATTCTCCCTATAATCTCTCTGTCATTCTCTTTCTCTGTCTCTCCCTGATATATCTTTCTCTGTCGCTCTCTTTCTCTCTCTTCTTTATATCTCTCTAATTCGTCTCAAGTGTGTATTTAGGAATCATTTTGTGCATTCCTACTGGACTGAAATGACCGTGAGAATTATTTAGGGTCGAAGTGTATATTGTTTACACTCTCGATTAGGCCACACAATATACAAGGGTTGGACACAAGGTCAGGAAAATATATAATGGTGTGAGAAATTAGTATTGGCATTATCACAATAAATCTTTGGCCCAATGGTACGCCATTACTAAAAATACTCAACTATAATTGGTTCCCATGGCCTTCGCCCTTCGGTTTGATAGACGTGAAATTAGGACACACTCTGATTATCAAATGTCGATAGTTATATTTACCCTTTTTATTCGCCAAGCAAATGTAAACGAGGAGTAACACATTAATTTCTGTGTTCCAGAACAGGCCTTTTAAACTTTAATCGACAAAAAAAGAAATACTAGACTAAAATGAAAAATACTTTTAAAGATAGAATAAGCCTAACTAGCTGTTCCCGGAATCGTGACGAGATAGAATCGATTGACCTGAGAAAAGAGAGCAGTAGAGAGAGAGCGCGCGAGAGAGAAAGAGAGGGAGGGAGAGTGAGAGTGAGAGAGAGAGAGTAAGATAGGGAGATCATGGACTCTTTCCGTTTATTGGACATAATGGTCGAAATTACTTCGCGACAGTATGTGGGAGAATCTTCTATCCCCCTCAGCTCTATCTTTCTCTCTTTCTCTCTATCTCTTTCTCTCTCTCTCTTTTCTCTGTCTCTCTCTTTCTCTCTCTCTCTCTCTTTCTCCCTCTCCCTCTCTCTCTCTCTCTCTCTCTCCTCTCTCTCTCTCACTCTCTCTCTCACTCTCTATATCTCTTTTATCTGTCGCTCACTAGCTATATCTTTTCTCTGTCTCCCTACAACATGTACCATATAATACTCATTTTCAGGTTGGGTACCAGTGTCCGCGAAGGAGAATGACAGGTCGATTGATTTGGCTTTTACCTCTTTTGTCCGCTTCCTAGTTGAAAAGAAACTTAACCTTCAAACCAAACAGGTTGGTTATAAAAACAAGTGTTAACAAATGTTAATCACGTTAATAATTAGTTTATTATTTCTCCACCTTGTCCACCACTATTCAACACATGGTTACCTATTTTCAACCTACACTAATCTAGGTTGGATTCTACGTTTCAAACACATCACCTCTTTCGGCTGTTCCCTCATCCCGTCACTCACTTAGCACAGTTTCATCGAAGGTTTTGTATCACGTTCTTTTGATATCACTATAACAACATGTTTTGATTTTGATTTTACGACATAAATTCACTTTCATTCCATCGAATTTACCCTAAACTATTTATTTCCATTTAACACAATCATGTCGCTACAATATTTAACTACAAATTAATTGAACTACAGTCGGACCCCGATTTAGTGACATCCTCGGGGGAAAGGGTTTTGGGCACTAAATCGGGCTTGGCACTAAATCGGGGTCAAATACCGTTAATTTTCTTATATCGGGGGAAATTTATCGTGTCACTAAATCGGGGTGTCACTAAATCGGGGGTCACTAAAACGGGGTCCGACTGTACAATGTTTAACTATAATGTTTAACTCGCTACAATATCTAATCAAAATTACTTGCATTTCCTAACGGTCAACACCCAAGCATCTAGGTTACAAGGTTCCAATTCCGGGAGTGGCACCCCAATTTGTTCCCCCTAAGACGGCTGCTACAAGACTGAGAGAGGCTGAACCTGTGAAGAAAGAGGAAGATCATAAAATAAAACTCATCCAAAATGTAAGTTGTTTTCTGTTTGTCTCTGATTTTACAGCAGTGGGTTTCCAATTTATCACTCCTGAGATGAGTGAACTCAGTAAATTGAGGGATAAGCTAAGAATTCTATTGTTTCTTGTTGAGTAACTCAACAAATTATTTCAGGAGGCTGTTGATGTTAAGTTTATGGCCCTAAGAAAGAACGTTGATAAAATAGAGAGAGCTAATAGAGATTGGGCCATCGCATACAGGTGAGAGTAATGTTGTACAGGCGAATCATTAATCGTTATCCAACAAGGCCATGATTGATCTGTACCACAAAAATTTGGGTTGACGATTCTTCTGGTGTACCGTGTCTACCTCACGGTGTCCCGGCCCGGGTCTCAAATCCCACCTATTTATGTCTGAGCGGCGCGCATTGTTTTTTGCTATGAAAGTACCCATTGTCACCAGCGTTTGTTCCTTAGATTTGGTAGCGCGCACCTGTACTGTACATTTGTGTATTAGTAGACCCCCTCTCCCAGACTACACAAAATGTACAATTCCAATTCCACCCCACAGGAGGTTTTGTAAGACTGCAAAGAGGTATTGCATGTTTGAAGACGGTGCGAGTATGGAAGATTTTGTTTTGACCCTGAAAGATGCCCTTCCCTCTCCCGATTGTTTGACGGCCGAGGAATATCAAGGTTTGTTATAAACTGTCAGAGCATTTGCCTGACCTCTGAATCGCGGTCAGAATGTTTGTCTGAAATAATAAAGGATACAATACGATGTTTAGAATCCCCTCTAAAAAGGTGTCTCATTAATCATATTCCTACCACACCAGGTTGGATCAAACTAAATCTAGATGAAGATGCAGTTGATTCAGATGATGTTTCTGATGATGTTCTTGAAGTGGTCGACTCTTTTAACTACGACCTTGTCCCAAATGCAGTTTATGTTGTTAACACAGCACACACTGCACTGGTGAGTGTAAAACGAAAAGCTTTATTCCCAACTGTCTGGCGCCGCCAGACCCCGATTTGACAGTTTGTTCAGATCGGGTCGGCGCCGCCAGACAGATTTGCTTCGAGATCTCAGAGACTTATTTAATATATTCCCCTCCCACAGGTAGACTTACGAGAGGCCCGGGAGCGTCTTCTCTCTCTACACGTCCCTCAGAACTCTGTTGAGGTAGTTAGAGGGAACAACACAATCCTAGCTTCTGTTCAGGAGAAAGGAGAAAGAGTGCAGGATGAGGTGAGAAGAATGAGGAAATGCGTGGATCTGGCTGTCATGTGGTGAGAGGATGTGAGGCGACAACAAGCCCCATGGTGACAGACATAGTGATCACTATTCAGAAATGGGTGGGACATTCATAGGAGCTTGCTATTTATCAGAGACTGATATGATGATTGAATGAGACTGATATGCAATTTGCGGAGACGAAATAGTGACATATTCTACTTTTATGCTGATTTTTTACTGATGATAGTGCATATATTGTACCGTGTAAATTCCTGTAAATACCCCAATTCCAGTTGATCAAACAAACCAAAACAGCAAATATTCCAATTTGTAAGAAAAAATACCAGCAAAATGACACTTGGACGTCTCAAAACTTCAACTAAACAATATTGTCTTTGTCTCAATCTTACTCACTTACTAAACATAATTTCTCTCTCTCACCGTATCTCACGCACACACACACTCTCACTCTCAGCTCCCAGTCCCAATTGTTTTCCCCGTGTTAACTCTCAGCTACCATATTGTATCTTCAACTGCTCTAGTAGTATCACCACGAAATCATATCCGTTCAAATCCTTGTTGAGTAACTCAATATCAAATCCGGTACAAAGATCACCCCTTCATAGAGCTATCCCTTCTTCTCAGAACTTCCTTCAAAGGACAGCTGTTTGAAGTACCTCGCTTTCCTGTAACTGTTGCCTAGACCCCTGATGCATCTTGTTATACAGCGAGTTGAGAGAGTGAGGGAGGTCCCAGTTAGAGCTATCCGGCAGCTGGGTAGCTGCAACGATTGCCAGCGCCGTAACACTCAACACCATCACCACAACCACCACGTGGGACGCAGCGAGAGATACCATGACTGACGTTACAAGGACTCCAAAAGCGGATGAAGCCAGACCGAGACCGAGAAGGAGAGGTCGGAGGGTGGTGGGAGCTATTTCAGAGGTCCACAGTGCGAGGGAGAGTCGAGCACCTACCACACTGAATTTCATGCCAACTAGAACGGCACCTCGTTGTACACTCCACTCATCTATAACAGAAACAGTTAGAAGTGAGAGGACTGTTGTAGCGGCGAGAAGACCACAGTTAATCATGAAAGCAACTTTCCGGCCGGTTAGGGTACACAGGAGAGTTCCACCTAGGAGAGCAGCAGGGACTTCAGTCGCAGCGGCAACGAGGAAGTTTTGATCAACATAGAAATCGGTTGGTTCAGGCCCGTACTTCCGGAGAGACAGGTGAATGTAGTAGTAGACCATGCCAACTAGGAACCAATGTACCATGAGAAGCCACCCGATACGCCTGAATCTGGGTTGGAAGAGGGAGACGACCTTCTCGCGGGTTTTGATACTGGGTAGAGAGAGTGTGCAGTCTGGGAACCGGCACCCGTTTAGAATGGAGATGCGTTTTAGAACAGTGGTCGCTTGGTCTTCCTGTCCTTTAGCCAATAACCTGGTGGAGGGGAGAAGATTAGGCGTGGAGATTAAGTGAGCATGTACCAGGAAAATCTGGGTTTGGAAACCAATTAGATTTCAATTCTGAGCGTAATCTGTACGTTGTTCAAACAAGTTTATTTACCAATAGGGTGACTCTGGGACTGCTGCATACACAAAGATGAAAGTTAGAGAGACTATTCCCACGTAAACCATCTTGTACCTCCAATACTCAAACCTGAAAAAGGGTGGAAGTTTAGTACCAAAACTCTATCTGGCGGCGCCAGCCCCCTTTAGATTAACAAATGTGTTTATAACCAAAACCGAAGCGTTTTTAGTGGTGATTACGTTAAAAATCCGATGTGTTCAGTTTTGAAATGTGTTTAGTAAGAATGTAAGAATGATGTCATTTATTGTCAGCTACTGTTGTATGTACTAGGGTGTTGAGAACATTAATTGTTAGGGTAACTGGGAGACAATTGACACTAGCATTTAGTACAACTTTCGACGTACAATAAAACTTGTCTGAAGAACTTGTCTTGTCCGACCGTTAGAAATGAAAAAGGAGAACGCGAATAAGAGAGTTTGTGATTTCAGAGATGCTGAGAAATAACAAAAACATGTTTCTTACGTCATATTTATGAAGTATACAACTGCCAGTCCAGCACTCCAAAATAGGGCCTGTATTCCCACTGCCAGGGGCCTCCACTTTCTCCCCACCAGTTCCATAGCCCAACAGAAGTAGAGAACTTCGTAACCCGCTATACTAGCACCTGGCGAGGGGAAGTGGGTTACGTTGGGTGGGTTAGGAATTACCATTAGGGAGGGTGTTAGGGATTGGGGAGGTGGTTAGTGTAGAGGTTAGGCGTGCGGAGGGAGTTAGGAATTGGGGTTAGGGAGGGAGAGGTGTAAGTGGCAATTGTAGCAATGGGTCATGTACAATCGTACACGACCACCAATTTTACAAGATTGAACACATACCTAATAGAACACGAAGGATAACGAACAGAATGTATTCCCTGCTCGCTGCAGATATCACGCTAGCCACCATGGAGGTAAGTAGTGCAGAGAGGAAGGGGGTCTTTCGGCCGGTAGACCATCCCATAATACCAAACACAATACCGCCAAGCAAGACACCCGGTATAAAGTAGAGAATCTTTGTGACGATAGTTTGACTTCCACACGCCTGAAGGAGTGGTTTGGAAGAGTGGTTTGATTATGGTTGGGAGAGATCTATATTTTCATTGGTTTGTGGTTATGTATCATTATCAATATCAGGTATTGGAAATGTTTCGACGATGATTGTTGAGTTATGGGAATTGGGAAGTTACGGGAAAAGATAATACTTTAGAAATAAGAAGTATTCAAGAAACTCGTGCTGGTAGTCTCACCTGATCATAATCAGTAAGAGCGGTATGATTCCCGTTCTCCCAACTCCATTCCTCCCTCTCAATCTTTTTAATAGCCCGGCACAGGGTTACCATATCATAACTTGACTTTCCAATAACCATTCCAGTCTCATTTGCACACTGTTGGCTGATGCAGTACCATCGCCCGTTAGCTTCTACAAATGTAGTTGAGAGGTTCTGGACCGCGGCGTAGAGTGAGCCTCCGATACTGATGCATAGAATGAGGAACACCTGGCAGGTGCGATAATAGGGAGGTTTGAAACTTTTCCAATAAGGGGCAAGGGCAATTTTGGGATTGAGTACAGTTTCCCCATCTCTAGAGGTGCATGAGTTTGACGCTGAGCACGAGAGAATCAACTCAATGGAGGGGGATTCTCACAAGGTAAAACATGGTAGACAGAAACCAATCAGTACCTGATATCGTCCAAATCCCCCGATTTTCCCCATTATTTGGTCAATGTGCATGGCGGGTTTAGCTTTGGTTGTTGCTCGTGAGGTCCTCTCTCTACTGGATGAAACCTCTCCCCCACCCTGCAGGAGACACGATGGGTTATGACTAAACTATGGCAATTAAAACTACGGAATAATTAAATTATCAAGACGTCATAGGGAAGGAATATATCTGTCTGTCTGTCTGTCTGTCTGTTTGTCTGTCTGTCTGTCTGTCTGTTTTTACCTCTTGAGGATCATCTGCCATCGTGGCTTCCGGTGCTATCTTCAGCTCTCTCGAATCTACTGACCACTGCTGTTACTTTTGGGAAAATAGGTGTTTCTTGGGGTTATACATTTTAGATAGGGTGTAATTATCAATACGGAAACTTGTGTATAGCGAAACAAATCAAGGTCAGCCGATCAAATAACTAATATTTCTTCTTCCAACTAATTTATTTAAAAGCAATTACGCGTGTTTACGTTGTTTCGATCTGTAGAACTAGAATAAATCCGGAATTAGAAGCACTGGTAAACAAAAGTAAGCATTTAGTAAGTGGAGGATTGTCGGCGTGAGACAAAACTTGGCAGTAAATTTATTTGACCATCATGGTTGTAGAGTGCTAGTGATTGTGTGCTTACTAAATACTGGACAAAGCACCGTCCCCCTAGGTCGAGTGCGGTAACATGTCAATAGCGTGCAGACAGAGAGAGAGAGAGAGAGAGAGAGAGAGAGAGAGAGAGAGAGAGAAGACAGAGAGAGAGACAGAGAGAGAGACAGAGAGAGAGACAGAGAGAGAGACAGAGAGAGAGACAGAGAGAGAGACAGAGAGAGAGACAGAGAGAGAGACAGAGAGAGAGACAGAGAGAGAGACAGAGAGAGAGACAGAGAGAGAGACAGAGAGAGAGACAGAGAGAGAGACAGAGAGAGAGACAGAGAGAGAGACAGAGAGAGAGACAGAGAGAGAGACAGAGAGAGAGACAGAGAGAGAGACAGAGAGAGAGACAGAGAGAGAGACAGAGAGAGAGACAGAGAGAGAGACAGAGAGAGAGACAGAGAGAGAGACAGAGAGAGAGACAGAGAGAGAGACAGAGAGAGAGACAGAGAGAGAGACAGAGAGAGAGACAGAGAGAGAGACAGAGAGAGAGACAGAGAGAGAGACAGAGAGAGAGACAGAGAGAGAGACAGAGAGAGAGACAGAGAGAGAGACAGAGAGAGAGACAGAGAGAGAGACAGAGAGAGAGACAGAGAGAGAGACAGAGAGAGAGACAGAGAGAGAGACAGAGAGAGAGACAGAGAGAGAGACAGAGAGAGAGACAGAGAGAGAGACAGAGAGAGAGACAGAGAGAGAGACAGAGAGAGAGACAGAGAGAGAGACAGAGAGAGAGACAGAGAGAGAGACAGAGAGAGAGACAGAGAGAGAGACAGAGAGAGAGACAGAGAGAGAGACAGAGAGAGAGACAGAGAGAGAGACAGAGAGAGAGACAGAGAGAGAGACAGAGAGAGAGACAGAGAGAGAGACAGAGAGAGAGACAGAGAGAGAGACAGAGAGAGAGACAGAGAGAGAGACAGAGAGAGAGACAGAGAGAGAGACAGAGAGAGAGACAGAGAGAGAGACAGAGAGAGAGACAGAGAGAGAGACAGAGAGAGAGACAGAGAGAGAGACAGAGAGAGAGACAGAGAGAGAGACAGAGAGAGAGACAGAGAGAGAGACAGAGAGAGAGACAGAGAGAGAGACAGAGAGAGAGACAGAGAGAGAGACAGAGAGAGAGACAGAGAGAGAGACAGAGAGAGAGACAGAGAGAGAGACAGAGAGAGAGACAGAGAGAGAGACAGAGAGAGAGACAGAGAGAGAGACAGAGAGAGAGACAGAGAGAGAGACAGAGAGAGAGACAGAGAGAGAGACAGAGAGAGAGACAGAGAGAGAGACAGAGAGAGAGACAGAGAGAGAGACAGAGAGAGAGACAGAGAGAGAGACAGAGAGAGAGACAGAGAGAGAGACAGAGAGAGAGACAGAGAGAGAGACAGAGAGAGAGAGAGAGAGAGAGAGAGAGAGAGAGACAGAGAGAGAGACAGAGAGATCTTTTAAACTTTAAAAAGCAAAAGGTAACACTTAAATTCTATTAGAATCAGAAAAAAGCTTCTTCTTGTTTAAAAAACTTGGAATGGAACAATGGACTGGGCCTGAACTACTGAATCAGATTAGATAAACTGAATCGTACAACTTCTATGTCAGGCAACATATGGAGCAAGGATAGTAGTCAGGCATAGCACTGACAGTATAACTGCCGTTCTCAGTCCTCTATCTGTCCCAAAATTCGCATCAGTATGACATGGAAATATTCTCTAGAGCTAAGCTACAATATCATCAAATCAAGAACCATATATCTATCTTTCAAGAACCATATAAGAACAGAGTGAATTGAAACAAAACAGATAGAAAGAGAGAGAGAGAGAGAGAGAGAGAGAGAGAGAGAGAGAGAGAGAGAGAGAGAGAGAGAGAGAGATAGAGAGAGAGAGGGAGAGAGAAAGAGAGAGATAAAGATAAAAAAGAAGGATAGAAAGAAGAATACAGATCAAATGCACCCAATCTCATTGTCTCCCCCCACAGACCCATGCAGCTAGTTGTACCCCCCAGTAGTAGAATATAATTACATAGAACGAGTCAATGTTTCGTAGTAGTAGGGCGAGACTATAATAATATCAAAGACAAGATATTTAGGGTATTACAAATGACTCCCGGCCCCGTGTTCTTTCGGTATAACAGTCAGACCCCAATTTATCGGGCATACCCGGACCCCTTTTCCCCGAGCATCCCGGTACATCGGGGTCCGACTGTCATTCGGTAGGTAGAGGTACTTTTGTTTTGGAACTAGAGGCTAGACAGGTATTTTGCAGACTAAATGTCGAACTTAGCCTAATTATACGATAACCGATATCCTTACTGTAAACAATAGATGGAAGAACTAGAATTAGGAGATGGTAAAGGTTAGATAGATCTCCGAAAATGGAGAACACTACAAGGTATCTGAGCATTGGCCTGCCAGCAAGGCATCGACTGCAAAATAAATACTAGCTCGATCCGGTAGTGAAAACTGAAGAGCTCAAAAGTGAATTTTATACACAAACCTCACAAAAGCATTCTAAAATTATGATAAATCTCTGAATACATTATGTTGTTTGAGATCAATGCAACGGCCGCAAGAAACTGCATATATTTATAATACAAAGATTTTGCCACGATTTCCTCTCTCTCCTATACATACTTCAGGCTTCCATCCCCTCTCTCTCACCCCTCTCTCACCCCCTCTCTCTCTCTCCCTAGGATCTCTCCCACTTTATCTCTCCCACATCTCTCTAGGATCCCTTCTGCAAAAGGCGTGTGCCTAATGACGCACACATGAGTCCATGCATACACATAACCCCTGCGGCCTCCACTGTCTGACTCGCACGATCTGTACATTGTAAAGATCCTATTTAGGCTCAAAGAGTTGATCTATCAGACAGCTTTATGTCGTTCATAACAAGCTTAGCCGGGCGAAACATCGGGAGAGAGAATTTCAAAGTCGGTCGAAAAGTCGAAATATATCTTGTTCATTTCCAGGGAGCTAGGATCCGTACTGATCTGAGTTCTAGACAATAGAATCCAGCTCCTAATCAAAATTATGAAATGACCAACATAATGACTGGATATGAGAGAGGCTCTCTCTCTCTCTCTCTCTCTCTCTCTCTCTCAGAGAGAGAGATCCCTGGAATACACAAAGGATTATAGCGGCGGAGAGAAAAGCTCAAGGGGGATGGAAATGAAAAGAATCAGGGCCTGATCGACCAGAAACCGCGTGTGTATAAAGACCTTGACTTTGGATCGAATATGATCATATCTAATCATAATTCAGGGTATAGGTATGATCATAGGTATGATCATGATTCTATAACAATAGAGTCTTTCTCATTTTCAACAAAATCTAACTCTCTCAGTCCTCAGATAACATAGACAGGGAGAAAGATGGCGAGATCAGATACTGATAGTATGGAACTACTTCAGATGATCAGATTGGTTCAAATATCTCCCATGAACTGTCAGTAATGTGACAAATCACACCCATTGTTATAGTGACAGATTACAATTCACAAAGCAATGTTGCGTGAGATCTATTTGATCACACATGTGTCGCTGTAAGTCATGGCCGATATGTCTATAGAAATAGCGGAATAGTTGGCGATATTGTAGTAGTACGGGGTGATAAACAAGTGTGGCGGAGAGAAGCACTGAGGGAGAGAGAGAGAGGTAGGACGAGAGAGAGAGAGAGAGAGAGAGAGAGAGAGAGAGAGAGAGAGAGAGAGAGAGAGAGAGAGAGAG
>AVPN01000594.1:31199-43896 GCA_000695325.1 Pleurobrachia bachei
GGGGGGGGCGGTGTTGGCGGGGTGGTGAGTTGACACATAAAGTCGATTTTGAGTCAAAAAGTAATTGATTGAAACCCATATTTGGCTAATGTTTAATAAGAATTCAATGATATCAAATATCAATACATTGAACTGACTACTATACTGAGTTATTAAAATACTACTCAAGATAGTCCGTCAACTGTACATGATAATTTTAACATAGGTACACATAACAGCAATCAGCATCCGGGAAAATATTTTATATTGGAAATAGCTTTCCGATAATTCTTCTTGACTTCTCCTTGAGTTCATTGGAAACCACAATCAGATCACGCCTACGATGTTTCTCCTTCTAAACCTAACCGCAACTCCTCCAATCTTCTCCGCCACGAACTGACGCAACTTTTGAATCCTTGGCATATAAATTATCATATTGACAATGGAATTGAAGGGTATTGAGTGACTGTAAGCAAACCTTATTATTGCTGTCTTAATATAGTATGACAGAGTGTCATCGTATTCAGAGCTATCCCACAAAGTTAGTGACATAGTCATGATGGTTACAGGAGTGCTTAAAATCACACAAGCCACTGTTAGATAAAGTATCGTGATAGTAGCCCTCTTTTTAGTGGAAGAGGCTGGGTTGTTATCAGGGTTACCATGGTTACCCCTAATCGACAGACATGATACAACTGCACTCGTGAGTGTGATCAAGACCGGTAATGACTTGAAAAACACAAACAACAGAATGTTACCTAAATAACTTCTTATGTAATCATATAGAATAGGGTATCTGGGCAAAGGTTCACAGCTGCAGTTGTTTCCACTAAGTAACGTAAAAAGCGCCCTTGCGATTGAAAGCATCGGGTGCACGATGATTGGAATTAGGATAAATCGCCTTTTGATCACAAGAAGCGGGTATTTTAGCGCTATAGCCCTCGAACAGCTTAGAACTGTAATCAGGAATAGGGATTCGCTATACGAGACCTCGTAGAAGACCCCGTAAATGTTGCACAAGATAGGGAAGTCCCCCAACAGTCCTCCATTTGGGAAGAGAGAAAAGGATGTTATTGCTGGAAGCACCGACATGATACAAATAAGAGTGTCCAGGGAAGTTATCCATAGGCATATCAAGCGAGAATTTGACCTCTCACAGGACAGGTGGTATAGAAAACACATTAGATTGAGAGGTGTCCCAAAAAGGACGTAGAAGGTGAAGAAAACTTGATCAAACCGGTCAAATAGTCTTATCACGTCGGCATTGAGCTTCATGTACAAGTGGGTGTAGGTATGATTCACAAAATCCATTGCTGCAGTGGTTTCCGTACTTTGATACAATGTTGTCAGAAATTAGTAAAATCAAGTAGTGTTATTATAGAGGCCGACTAAACGCATCATTTATCGTATTACCTGGTTTCTTACTGAAACGATGGCTAAAACAAAGAACTGATACAAAGTGCTAAAGTAACTCCTTGAATCTGTTGTAATATGGACAATTGAGACTACTCGGGTTGTACTTTATTGACCCTGATACAGAGTCTCAATTGTCCATATAATTATGTTTGATTATGACTTATGAGACTCATATTAAGCGTTACAAACCTGTACGACAGTGTCATGGCTCACATACTGATACAGATGCCCGATACACATGTACATCATATATATTTTAGAGCAAAATTTATGAATAATTCAGCTCCAACGAACTACTGGACCGATTTGGGTCGATACTAACCAGGAGAAGATGTAGCAACCTTGATATTTAAATAACGACCCTACATCCATTCTAAACGGTTATCTAATATCTTATATCTCCCCCACTAAACTGGTATACTTCCCCTTCACTAGGTGGTGCGGATTACTGGCTGCTACCTCTCCACAGCCAAATCCCAAAAGACGAACAGAAACGTGTTTTTGTGCCTGCCCCCGAGGGTTTCACTAAAATCATCCTCGCTACAAACATAGCCGAGACCTCGATCACAATCAATGATTGCATCTATGTCATTGACCTGTGTAAAGCGAAGATTAAGGAGTTCTTTGTCAAGAGAAACTTGGCGGATTACCGGTTGCTCTGGGCAAGTCAGTCTAACTTGGAACAGAGGGCAGGGAGGGCAGGGAGAGTCCGACCTGGGGTGTGCTTCCATCTGTGTAGTCGGGCTAGATTCCAGGAAATGGCTCACCACATCTCCCCTGAGATACAGCGGACTGCTCTCCACTCTATCGGTATGGGTATGACAATTATAAGGGATTGGGGGAGAAGTGAATCCTATAAACATAAATAATCTTTTGGGGTGAATCCTACAAGAAATAAAGATCCTCACTCCTCTTATATCGTGTTGTTCCTCCTGCACCCCTTACTATCAACTAACATGTGTGCCTCCCTGTAGCGTTGACTGTTAAAGCCCTCTCTCTGGGTGATGTTGAAGACTTCCTGGGCAAGGCACTGGAAGCACCGCCCAAGACCTATGTGGCTAACGCTTTAACTGTACTTCACGAGATGGTAAGTCAGCAAACTCACTAATTGCTCTTTTTAGTTTTTACCGAGGGATCGGTGAACTCACTTTTTCAACTGACACATATATTCTCCCACTATCAGGGTGCCCTAGACAGGAACGGTGCTATAACCCCCATGGGTCACTGCCTCGCCATGTTACCCCTGGAACCCCGGCTCTCCCAAACCGTGCTGTTGTCCCTCATGTTCAGGTGCGGGGACCCCATGATCACCATGGCGGCAGCAACGTGCTTCAGGGAACCATGGATACAAGAGGATACAAGGTACTGTCATGACAACCCCAGTAGGGTGGACCTGATCTGAGCGCGGTACTGCCGCGAGGTCACCAGGCAGATATATAGTTTCCTCTTTCTGATCTTCCCTCCACCTTTGTCTCCTATCCTTCCTATCCCGTCCCTCTCACAACTCCTGTTAGGCCATTGATCTGACAGCACAACTCCCCACCTAGACGGATGAGCTGGCACCACAAGAAGCTCTCTGGAAACCGGCACAGCGACCACATAGCAGTCCTATCCGCGTACAACCAATGGCAGAATATCCCAGAGGAGGCGGGGGTAACTTTCTGCGACAGAAACAATCTCTCCCACCTGACCCTTCAAATGATAAACTCTGCCAAGATGCAACTGGTGAACATTGTCCTGAAAATGGGGTTCCCAGAGGAATGCCTTGCCCCCGTGGAGGTTAATGTGGATGGACGGGATCGGAATTTGGACGTTATTGTGGCCCTCCTGACTGCAGGACTTTACCCAAACATTTGTGTGCATCATGAGAAGAGGTGAGAGACTCCCCCCCCCAATTAATCAAGTGATCAATGATCATTATACTCTTGCTGTGTATATTGGGATTCTTTGAACCAAAAATCATTCAGCGTGTACTGTCATGTTTGTTAGGAAATTATGAAACGCGGTGCACACACAGGGAAAGGAAGGAAGTGAGCAAGGGAGTGGGTGAGAGAGAGAGAGAGAGAGAGAGAGAGAGAGAGAGAGAGAGAGAGAGAGAGAGAGAGAGATAGAAAGGGAAAGAGGGGAGAGAGAGAAACGAGTGCTTTGCAAATGCGTTGTTCATGGGTTTGGCGGAAGAATTACCAAATTATACACAAGTCTAGCACACCCCACAGCTCACAATAAACCATGTGTACGATGATGCTGTTGTTAGATGATCCAGTTGACTTCGGAGAGGATAATTCAGTTATCCTCGGACTGGTAACAGGAGTAATTGTTGTGCCCATTTCTGAGGTCTCTTTTAAGGTCTGGGTGGTTGAGGTGTGGTATACTGGAGTCTTTTTCTTCAGCTCGAACTCTACCACAGCCTTGAGCCTCTCAAGTCCAGCGGTTACAGAAACGATACGTTTCATAACGTTCTCAGAGATCAATCTTCCATTCTCCACGACAACCTTGCTGTGTTCAATGTCGCGCTGGTACATTGGGAGGAGCCGGGCACTGTTGGCTGTAATAGTCCTTCCAATGTGTAGAAACCCAAGCACCATGATAAGTGCAAGGAGGAGCAGGGTAACAGACAGTAGAACAATGTCCGGAGTAAACATCTTGGGTTTATTTTCTTTGTTTTCTTCGGTTACTGGTATTTGTCGTTAGTTGATTTCTTGGCGAACGAGACGAACAACAAAGCGATAGCAAATAGCGAGGGGTTCTGCACGTGCTAAATTGTACAACCCTTGTAGACTGGGTTGCCATGGTAACACGTGCACATCACTGATCCAATCACTGATTCAATGTTTTCAATTACATTCCATATCCGTTCATTCATAATTTGTTTATGTTTTTATATCACAATTCATTGTGTATCTTATTATTGATTACCCCTAGAAATTTTATTGGTATTATTCCAATGTTGCTGAGTTACTGAGAAGTAATGATTTAGAAGTATCATTCCATTATATTCTTTTACCGACGACAGACAGAAGACGATCTGGTGGTGATTCCGAAAGGACGATCCGGCACTATGCTGTCTCGCCTGTTTGGCGAGACTTGGCTGTGTGACTGTTTACAGTCCCAGATGAGTGGTCCAAACCAAACCAAACCAAACCATGTGTACGACGTTTTGTGTCCTACATAATATTGATATTGGGACTCAAAGTGCATTGTAACACACATGACACATCATGGTCACTGCTCAAATTCTACCACTCACTCACAAGCACTCCTACTGTCGACCATAATCGGGACTTTCGTCATGGTCATGATGGCCATGACGAAAGTCCCGATACTCCCAAAAATGCCCTGATTCTAACCCCTGCTACCCGGTTAATTAGGCCTACCACCTCTCTTGGGTCTCTCTTGTACTTTGTAGCGGTAGAGCACCCTACCGCGGGGAATCGCTTTACTCAGAGGGGGATAAGTATAGAGAAACTAACAACTCTATATCATCAGTTTTACTAACATCTATCTCCCCCTTTTTAGGAAACTCTGGGTATCGGAGGTACAGCAGGCTCTGATGCACAAGAGCAGTGTGAACTGTACTAATGGTAACTACATCTTCCCCTCTCCATTCTTCGCTTATGGAGAGAAAATCAAGACTAAGGTATGAACGGTATGAACGGTATAGTAATGATGATAAATAGTCATTATGATTTATGATTATAGAAAGGAATAGAAGGGATACCAACCTTTGTTGCTATACTTATCGCATGGTATGGCTCCTAAAACGCGAATTTTCCACTGAAGCTGTTCGTGAAGCTGACTCATTGGGATTACTCTAAATGTATCTCTACTAACTAACTATTGATCATGTATCACCCAGGTGATAGCAGCTAAGAGTACTACCATGGTGTCCCCCCTTCACCTGGTGATGTTTGGTAGCAGTAGCGTCATCTACCATGGGGATCATGTACTCCTCGACGAGTGGTGAGTGTTGTAGGTTGTGTTCGAGTGGTGAGAGACGAGTGGTGAGAGATGGTAGCAGGAACCGACCGAATCAGGAAATACTGGTCCCTGAATGGCTGATAAGCAGTCATGTGACCTAAATAAGGAGTTCTGATTGGTTGTTTACTTGTTTCGGTCGGTTCCTGTTTATTAGCTAAACATAATCACAACAGGTTGCGATAACTCTAGGTCTGTACATTTTTGAAAGTCTAACTGTAATTTCTACTTTTAGAGCTTCCACCTAAACTGTAGGCTAAGCAGGCTGGAAAGGATAGGGTTACATTTAGCTCACTGACTTCCGACATGATCTAATATATCATAATATAATCCAATAGATCATAATAATAATCTAAACATTAACATACACCCATTTCAGGACACAAGGTGTTCGCTGTGCAGAACGGGGGATGGTGCGCCAGTGGAGCCACCGCTCACAAGACCTACAAAAAGTATGGCAAGGCCAAGAACTGCAAGGGAGGAAAGGGAGGACCCTGGGCAAACAATGTTTACGCTCTTCGTTGCCATGGTTAAATAATTCAGTATATTGTTTTACAAATTGTATAATAAATAATTGTGTTTTTATTGAATCATCTGTACAGTGATGTTGAGGATTTTGAGAGGAGAATTATGCAGTCTCAAGAGGAGCTGATAGCAGGACAGCGATCTTTAGTAGAGGCCCAGGACCGACTAGTTAAGTTACAGTGCCAGCTGCTGGAGAAGAGAGATGAGGAGATCTCTGCTGTTCAGTTCACTGCTGAAAAGGAGATAAAATCTTTTGCATCAGTTCTAGAGAAAGAGTGTGAAACTGCCCTTGCTCCTCAGCGTATCAGGACAGCGATAACCAGTGCTTCGGAGGACAAGTTATGTAATCTGATTGGTTATGGGCTAGTTGATAGTAAGGAAGAGGAGGAAGCCAACTTGTGGTGGGAGATGTCCCAAGTGATGAAGAATTGGGATGTTGAAATGAAGGAAGTCAGGTCGTATTACCGACTAGGTAGATATGTTGAGGGAAGAAACAGGCCTGTGAAACTGGTGTTTAAGAACAGAGATACCAGGAAGTTCGTGTTGGAGAACAAGGGACGTCTGAGGAAATCTGAAAAATTCAAAGGGTTTTATTTGGCACCTGATAGGACCCCTGAGGAGAGAGCAGCGAGGCGGGTACTGGTGGAGGAGTTAAGAGTGGTGCATTATGAAAACTTAGATCATCGGTCAAAATTGTACAATGATAATTATACTCTTGCTGTGTATTGGGATTCTTTGAACCAAAATCATTCAGCGTGTACTGTCATGTTTGGTAGGAAATTATGAAACGCGGTGCACACACGGGGAAAGGGAGAGAGAAAGATAGGTTGGGAGAGAGTGAGAGAGAGAACTAGAGTGAGAGAGGGAAAACTAGAGAGAGAGAGAGAGAGTAAGTATGGGATAGTGGTGGCCGATGGAGAAGATAAAAGGAAGGAAGTGAGCAAAGGAGTGGGTGAGAGAGAGAGGGAGAGAGAAAAAATAAAGCGAGTGCTTTGCAAATGCGTTGTTCATGGGTTTGGCGGAAGAATTACCAAATTATACACAAGTCTAGCACACCCCACCTCACAATAAACCATGTGTACCACGTTTTGTGTCCTACATAATATTGATATTGGGTCTCAAAGTAAAACACAATTCACACATCATGCTCACTACTCAGATTCCGCCACTCACTCACGAGCACTCTTACTGTCGACCATGAGCATGACGAAAGATGCCCTAATTCTAACCCCTGCTACCCCTTTATTGGGTGGTAGAGCACACCCAAGATAGGGACTCGACTGAGAAAGGGAAGATCAGTTTCACTAACATCTATCTCATCAATTTTACCAACGTCAATCTCCCCTCGCCCCTAGGAAACTCTGGGTATCGGAGGTACAGCAAGCCCTGATGCACAAGAGCAGTGTGAACTGTACCAATGGTAACTACATCTTCCCCTCCCCATTCTTCGCTTACGGGGAGAAGATAAAGACTAAGGTATGAATCGTTGTCATTATGACGATAGAAGGGAATACTATTCCGAATAGAAGCCCCCCTCACTGAGATATTCTAAATACATACTACCAACCTTTGTTGCTATACGATATACTTATCCGTATCGCAGTTTGGCTCCTAAAACGCGAGTTTTCCACTGTTCGTGAAACTCACTTGTTGGGAGCGGATTACTCCAACTAGCTAGCTTGCAATCTGACAACTAAATACATCATGTATCTCTATCTCTACTAACTAATATATTCTGTATCACCCAGGTGATAGCAGCTAAGAGTACGACCATGGTGTCCCCCCTTCACCTGGTTATGTTTGGGAGCAGTAGTGTCATCTACCATGGGGATCATGTCCTCCTTGACGAGTGGTGAGAGATGGTAGCAGGAACCGACCGAATCAGGAAATACTGGTCCCTGATTGGCTGATAAGCAGTCATGTGACCTAAATAAGGAGTTCTGATTGGTTGTTTACTTGTTTCGGTCGGTTCCTGGTAGGTATAGTATAACAGTCGGACCCTGATTTACCGGGAGGATAAATGACCTCCGGTATATAGGACATCCATGGTGTTTGAGCCCGATATAAACCGGAGAAACATTCATTAAGTTCGGTTCTTCATTATCGAGTCACACGTCTCGCCCCTACCCACCCTCATCCTCTCACACCCCCACCCCCAACAGGATCCCCCTAAACACCCCTCACACCCTCGAAACACCCCTCACATGACACCCTCTAAACACCCCCCCAATGCAGGATCCCCCTAAACATGCCGGGAAGATCAGCGGCACTGGTATGTGGACTAAGAAAGGCTATGGAGGCACTCCTAATGAGGGTCGCACAGGACCCAATGTACGCTCTTCAACCCATGGTACGTATTACAGGGTGTCCCACTGTCTTTGCATCACCTGTGATTTTGGGTCATGACCGGGCTCCATTAAATTGATCATAACTCATCAAAAAATAGGCTAAATTATTCAAAGCAAAAACGGTGTTGTAGAGAATTGTCAGGCGAACATTTTGGTTGCAAGATTGACATCCCAAGTCTTGCCAATCGTCAGATAAATCGTCTTAAAGTCAAAAATACGTGTTCATGAAATCCGACCGGGGGTCGATTCTTTTACTTAGCTGCCGAGCCTGCGAGGCCCGCTTAGTGCAACTACTGAGCGAGCCTGCGAGCTCTGTAGTTGTACTTTTGGGTCGAGCCTGCGAGGCCTAAAAGTGTAAGCCTCTTTAACATTATTGTTGTGTAATAGAGCATGTAAAAGCAGTGATCTAATTTTATTGGATGATTTTGGAAACAAACTTAGTGAATGAGACAAAGATTGAGTGTGTGAGAGAGAGGGAGAGAGAGAGAGAGAAAGACAGAGAAAGATAAAGAAAGAGAATGTGTGTGAGAGAGAGATAGGGAAAGATAGAATCGAAGGCAGAGAGGGAAAGCAGATGCAGGACGCGATCACGTGACCTATAGTTGCAACACGTTGCAGGGGGAAGAAAAGATAAGGATTAGGGCGTGTATAGTGACGTAATGAATACACTGCGTGCGTGTGACTAAGACTGTTTTATGGAGTTCACCCTATTATCAGAACTACCACCTGATTCAGGTGGCACCTGAACTAGCATGTTTCTTTATTTGTACTAGAGGGTCTCTCACTCTCTCACTCTCTCTCTCCCTTCTCTCTCAAACCAAAACAAGTGTCTAATTTTTCACATACCACTGCAATGGTATTTTACTTTACAATTACGTGTGTTATTGCAGTGGTCTAAGTTTTAACAGACCATTTTAACCGGTGGTTTAAGTGTCTTAGACCACCGGAAACGGCCGAAAGCGGTGCATTATGAAAACTTAGATCATCGGTCAAAATTGTACAATGATAATTATACTCTTGCTGTGTATTGGGATTCTTTGAACCAAAATCATTCAGCGTGTACTGTCATGTTTGGTAGGAAATTATGAAACGCGGTGCACACACGGGGAAAGGGAGAGAGAAAGATAGGTTGGGAGAGAGTGAGAGAGAGAACTAGAGTGAGAGAGGGAAAACTAGAGAGAGAGAGAGAGAGTAAGTATGGGATAGTGGTGGCCGATGGAGAAGATAAAAGGAAGGAAGTGAGCAAAGGAGTGGGTGAGAGAGAGAGGGAGAGAGAAAAAATAAAGCGAGTGCTTTGCAAATGCGTTGTTCATGGGTTTGGCGGAAGAATTACCAAATTATACACAAGTCTAGCACACCCCACCTCACAATAAACCATGTGTACCACGTTTTGTGTCCTACATAATATTGATATTGGGTCTCAAAGTAAAACACAATTCACACATCATGCTCACTACTCAGATTCCGCCACTCACTCACGAGCACTCTTACTGTCGACCATGAGCATGACGAAAGATGCCCTAATTCTAACCCCTGCTACCCCTTTATTGGGTGGTAGAGCACACCCAAGATAGGGACTCGACTGAGAAAGGGAAGATCAGTTTCACTAACATCTATCTCATCAATTTTACCAACGTCAATCTCCCCTCGCCCCTAGGAAACTCTGGGTATCGGAGGTACAGCAAGCCCTGATGCACAAGAGCAGTGTGAACTGTACCAATGGTAACTACATCTTCCCCTCCCCATTCTTCGCTTACGGGGAGAAGATAAAGACTAAGGTATGAATCGTTGTCATTATGACGATAGAAGGGAATACTATTCCGAATAGAAGCCCCCCTCACTGAGATATTCTAAATACATACTACCAACCTTTGTTGCTATACGATATACTTATCCGTATCGCAGTTTGGCTCCTAAAACGCGAGTTTTCCACTGTTCGTGAAACTCACTTGTTGGGAGCGGATTACTCCAACTAGCTAGCTTGCAATCTGACAACTAAATACATCATGTATCTCTATCTCTACTAACTAATATATTCTGTATCACCCAGGTGATAGCAGCTAAGAGTACGACCATGGTGTCCCCCCTTCACCTGGTTATGTTTGGGAGCAGTAGTGTCATCTACCATGGGGATCATGTCCTCCTTGACGAGTGGTGAGAGATGGTAGCAGGAACCGACCGAATCAGGAAATACTGGTCCCTGAATGGCTGATAAGCAGTCATGTGACCTAAATAAGGAGTTCTGATTGGTTGTTTACTTGTTTCGGTCGGTTCCTGGTAGGTATAGTATAACAGTCGGACCCTGATTTACCGGGAGGATAAATGACCTCCGGTATATAGGACATCCATGGTGTTTGAGCCCGATATAAACCGGAGAAACATTCATTAAGTTCGGTTCTTCATTATCGAGTCACACGTCTCGCCCCTACCCACCCTCATCCTCTCACACCCCCACCCCCAACAGGATCCCCCTAAACACCCCTCACACCCTCGAAACACCCCTCACATGACACCCTCTAAACACCCCCCCAATGCAGGATCCCCCTAAACATGCCGGGAAGATCAGCGGCACTGGTGTGTGGACTAAGAAAGGCAATGGAGGCACTCCTAATGAGGGTCGCACAGGATCCCATGTACGCTCTTCAACCCATGGTACGTATCATAATACCGGTACTTCTTCTACTTTGAACACTTTTCTAGTTTCGGGTGACCTCAGTCACGGTCCACGGACACTAAAATTTATACCTTCCGCAGTTACCATGAGTTACCAGATCTACCTACCTTGTGTACTCAGTCAGACCGTAGATTTCATTTATAACTTTACGTATCTCCACACAGGGCCCCGATGCAGAGGTCCTTGATACAGTGTTTGAACTTGCTGATGCACGAGCCGGGAAATTCTATGATCCAGAGCAAGCAAACAACGAAAATAGCTACACCTCCCGGCCGTAAGTAGAATCGTTACAGTGGCAATCAATATCGTCGCCAGTGCAGATCCCGTTTTGATTCTCAAACAGTGTGATCAAATCGCACCGCCACCAGACAGATGGCGTGAATCTGATGATCTCCCTCTTGCGCAGCAGCTCTGCTAAAGTCACATCTATATTCTAGGACAATCTCATGTCCTCATTTTACCTAGAAATAACAAAAACTCATTGCTAACCCTCCCCCACTACTTCAGGCCCATGCAAGAGGGTACGATGCCCATGAGGGGTGGAGGAGGACACCGGGGTGGTGGTGGACAGTGGAGGCCACCCCATCATAACAACAGGGGTGGTGGAGGGTTGCCCGGTAGGAGACTCCCATCAAGACCCCCACCCGGAGGAAGGGGAGGTTTTGGAGGACGCCGGGGCTGGGGAGGAGGGGCCAGGGGAGGGTACCGGGGCCGTGGTTATTGAGTGCCAAGGACTTTGGAATAATGGGACAATTTTGTAGTGTGGAAGTTTGAGTTGGCCTGTTTTAGACAAGCTTTGCGTTGTCTCTAGTCTCTACCACAGTTTTGAGAGATGTTTTAATATTTATTTTATGGTATCTGTTTTAAAAAAATCAGTTTATAACCCCCAAAAAACACGACTACTGAAAGTTTAACTAAATGTAAAATTGTCATTTCAACCGATTGTCTCTACTGAGTAGCCCACCTCACCTCACCACTAGCAGGCCAGACTGCAATAGTTGGCGCTGGCAGGGTATATTATCATCCTACAACATGTTTCTATAGCAGTCCTGCACTGTTCTGGATGTGGGAGACAATGACCGCTCAGTCCGGTCTGCCGTTAGTGTGGAATTCCTAACGGATACATAGTCGTCTCCAGCGGTTGTCAGGACATATCTGACAGCGATGCTAACCCTCTATACGTCACAATAATCGTAATTTCATTGGTAACCAATAGTGCTATCAATTCTCAACATTGGTTACCATGGTAACATTGAAGTGAAATAACTTTGCGCGACGAATAACAGAACGTCCTAACAACCGCTGGAGACAACCCTTCCCGTTGCATGTGAATAGAGGGTCGATATTGTGTCAATTAGTGGAGAGACAGAGAGATGCTATAGGTATATAATCCAGATCGAATGACATAATGTTAGAGCTGTGAACTACTAAAGTCGACTTAAAGAGAGAGAGAGAGAGAAAGAGAGAGAGAGATACAACTCTCTCTTCCTGCACACCGCTCTCTCAGTGTATCTTGAATTATGTTGCCTGTAGTCTCACAGTAAATGATGTTTCGTTAACAATTCTAGGTTTGAATATATAAAACATATGTTGTTGTTTGTCAGGCGTGTTCGTCCTCATTTTACTCAGGAAAACATAGACAGTGTTTATGTATTAGTGTGTATCAAAAACAGTAACCGAATGTTGCCCGTAGTCCAACTAGAAAGATTGGAGAACCAGCTGGTGTGTGTTGAGCGGTTAAACCCGGTTAAGTGGTAAACGGTGTTTGCTAAAAACTAAA
>AVPN01000595.1:0-13548 GCA_000695325.1 Pleurobrachia bachei
GTAGAAAAGCTTTTTCCACACTCCTTACATTTGTGTGGTTTGTATCCACTGTGATTTAAAAGGTGTTGAGTAAGATGCGAAACTTTCACAAATGCCATTGGACAAACATCACAGAAGTGTTTTCTATCAGGATGGTCGTCAAGAATGTGCTGATACAAGTCACTATCTGATGGTTTCCAGACCAGGCAATCCTTAATTTTACACTGGTATCTTGAATTTGCCTCATTTTTATCAACTACAGCCATAGAAGGCTGTTCTGTTTCCTGATTGAGTTTGCTGTCAGAAGGTTTTTGAGGAAGAACATTCGGTTTCTGAACTGATATAGATTCACCGAAAGTACACTCTGGTAGTGGATTATTTCTAGCTCGTTTGCTAGTGGTTATCCGGGAAGGTGCAGCTCTAGGAGTAGATTTTACAGAACGTAGTGAACGAATTTGTTGTTGATGGGGAGAAGTAGGCAGAGTTGGTGATTTAGAACAGTGATCCTCTCCGTCTGAGCCAAAACTATCGCCGTCTGAAAATAAAATGATGAATTAGAATTGAAAATGCTCTGATTAGACAAAACAATCAGATGTGATGAATGGTATGACCCTTTCCCGGAAAGGGTCATACCGGGGTCATACCATATCTGAAAGGCTTTCCGAACTCACCCTTTTCAAAAGAGACATCACTCATTGGCGGAGCAGCGGAAAAATCAGCAACTGAGTCATAGTAAAAAGGATCTAAACTCTCAATTTTAACAGAATCCACTGTTATTTCATCCTCCAAACATCCAACCTCTGATCCCAGAGTTGTAGAATTCCCTCCTCGAATCTCAGGGACACCAGTTTGGGTACCAACTTCCACCAACATGGCTGTTTTAACAAGTTTGTACCCCGGATCCAGAGGGCCACTACCTGATTTTCCACAACCAGCACAAGTGAATAAAATGAGATTATCTGCCTCTGAAGCTGTTATAACCTTGGATACTAGACAGGGAGAGTATATTGTAGGTTTCATGTCGTCTTCCATATATATTGGTTCATTTTTCAGGAGGGAAGGAATTTCTATCTCGCTTCCAGTTTTCATGACAGGTTGTTGGGGACTACAAATACTGGCTCTAACAGTTTTTCTTTTTGCCATTATATCCTGTGGAAGAGAGACAATAATTAAACGAGGATTTTCTTATGTTAATCTAGATGGGATACAGATGGCATCTTAAGAAGAGAAGTATTCATTTTTGAACAGGGGTCGGGGGCGGGGGGAAGGAGTCGACTGATAAACAATGATTTATTAAAAATGAAAAAATGTACTTATAATTGTATAAATGTATTAATTTTAATTTGTATTAATTCAAATATATTTAACATTTTGACGATATGAACCCACTGGAGCTGGAACTGATTGTGACACTTCATTCCAACACCCTGGCACCTGAGAAACCATATCCTCTTAGAGTGATAAACTTTGGAACAGACTCTGGATTAACATTTATTTGATGATTGCCCCATGACGGCGAAAGGACAATATCAAGTTTAGGTGAAGAGCGTTCTTCTTCAGTAAGCAGATCTAGGAAAATTCCAGTAAGTTTGTTACAACCGAAGATGTGTAGCGTCTTTAAATTCTTCAGACAAATAATAATAAACGCTAGTTCACTGTCTTGGATATCAGAGTCGGACAAGGTGAGGCTCGTCAAGGCTTTACATGATGATAGAAAGCTTATATTCCTTCCATTCGCAGAGATTCGGAGGTTCCGAACTTTTGACATGAGACGATATGCGTCGCGACCAGGACCTTTTAAACCAGAACAAATGAACCGTAAATCCAGATGACGTATGTTTGGGCACATCTTCATCATTTCAGGCAGACATCTCGTCATGGAAATCCGAATATTTGAATCTCCAACAAAATCTTGAATGTTTGGATAAGTCAGGATTGGGCGTCATTTCAATGTTTTCCACCAAGGATAAATGCTTAAGCTTTGGAAAAACTGGAAGTTCACGAAGATTTCTTGATAATAGAAACTTGGAGGGAAGCGTTAGATTCTCTAGAGTGGTGCTAAAAGCAAGCAGAATCTCTAGTAGCGTCTGGTTTTCAAGTTTACTACAGCTTTTTGTAATTGAGATGCGCTCGACAGAGTTCCCTTCTAGTGAACTAACAATAGACTTTCCAGTTATTTCTAGACACTGTGTAAATTTGAACTCTTTCAGAACGGGCATTCTGGATAACAAACTTTCTAAAGATTCCTCATCCAAACTACATTGAAAGATTTCAAAATAAGTTAAGTTGTTGAAGTATGGCAAAGGAATCGGGTCGAACAAAAATGGTCCTGTAATAATTAACCGCTCTAATGTTTCCGGCAGGCTCGATACAATGTTGTTCAACTTGACAAGATATTGTTCTTCATGGACGGAACTTTTAACAGTTGAAAAGCCTAAGGTTAGTTCACAAAGTGGAAGTTTCTTTAAAGTGCTGGCAAACTTTTCCACTGAAATGAAATTTGCCTCTTCTAAAACGAGTTTATGAAGAAAGGGCTGGTTTGAAATGATTTCACAAACCCGATCCTCAACACCGTGCTGATTCCAAAAGTTCATAAAACTAAGACATTGGATTGCTCTGGGCAAATAAACAGCAGCTGCGTGGGCGAAAGCTATGGACATTGTTTCACACAATAAACCCAGACTCTTAAGATTCGGTAACTTGTTCAGAGCCGTTAAGGTCTTCATTGAAATGTCGCATTCAACTTTATCGACAATTCCTTTAAATGTGTTAAGAGGTTCAGCAATGCGCTCCTCTGGACAATATATAGATTTTTCGCAGTAGTTATCATAATACAATTCTAAACAGTGTTCATTAGAAAATACAATTGCATGAACTGACCGCAGCGCGTCCCTGGACAGGTTGTACCATAGCTTGCAGACTTTCCCATATTCCAACAACTCAACCGGGTCAAAGAAAGTAAAAATGTGGAGAATCACTTCGTCTGGTAGCTGATGAAGACTCGGTTCTCCCTCAACCATCCTTTCTTTCGTGAAATCTGCAAATCGAGGAGTATTTTGTTCAGATTCATATTGACTCTCGACACTGGAAGTAATCCTAGATTTTCGTGAACGTAGCAATACATTTGACAGTTCAGACCACGTTCTGGAAACAGCACGACAGTTCAGGAGATCAGGTGAGTCCAGATAGATATTTAAAATGTTGATTTTTTTGAAACTCATAGGACAAATTTCACACTGGAACTTATTTCTTGGGTGTACAGTTTCAATATGCTTGTATAACTCTGATCTGGGAACTTTAACTCCACAATTTTTTAAACGGCACATAACATTATTGCTATGACCAATGGTCTGGTGTCGATGTAAATGTGATTTAGTAGAAAAGCTTTTTCCACACTCCTTACATTTGTGTGGTTTGTATCCACTATGAGACAAAAGGTGTTGATTGAGATGCGAAACTGTCACAAAAGCCATGGGACAAACATCACAGAAGTGTTTTCTATCGGGATGGTCGACCCGAATGTGCTGGTATAATTCCTTCTCTGATGGTTTCCAGACCAGGCAATCCTTGACTTTACACTGGTAGCTTGAAATTGTCTCTTTTTTATCGACAAAAGGCTTTGTAGCTCTAGGAGTAGATTTTAAAGAAAGCTGTGGAAGAATTTTTTGTTGCTGGTGAGAAGGAGGCAGGGTTGGCGATTTAGAACAGTGTTCCTCTCCGTCTAAGCCAAAAATATCGCTGTCTGAAAACAAAACGAAGAATTAGAATTGACCATGCCATGGTTAGACAAAACAATCAGATGTGATGAATAATATGACCCTTCCCAAACTCACCCTTTTCAAAAGAAACATCACCCATTGGCGGAGCAGCGGAAATATCAGCAACTGAGTCATAGTAAAAAGGATCTAAACTCTCAATTTTAACAGAATCCACTGCAATTTCATCCTCCAAACATCCAACCTCTGATCCCAGAGTTGTAGGACTCCCTCCTCGAATTTCAGGGACACCAGTTTGGGTACCAACTTCCACCATCATGGCTGTTTTAACAAGTCTGTACCCCGGATCCAAACGACCACTACCTGATATCCCACAACCATCACACGTGAACAAAATGAGATTATCATCTGCCCCTGAAGCTGTTACAATATTGGATACTAGACAGGGAGAGTATATTGCAGGTTTGATGCCGTCTTCCGTGTAGATTGGTTCAGTTTTCAGAAGAGGAGGTATTTCAATCTTTCTACCAGTTTCCATGACAGGTTGTTCTGGACTATAAATACTGGTTCTTACAGGTTTTCTTTTTCGGTAATATAGGACACCTTCTCTCTGTTATTAATTTACTCCTAAAAGAATTGTTAATCTAGATGGGATACAGATGGCATCTTAAGAAGAGAAGTATTCATTTTTGAACAGGGGTCGGGGGCGGGGGGAAGGAGTCGACTGATAAACAATGATTTATTAAAAATGAAAAAATGTACTTATAATTGTATAAATCATAAATGTATTAATTTTAATTTGTATTAATTCAACTATATTTAACATTTTGACGATTATATGAACCCACTGGAGCTGGAACTGATTGTGACACTTCATTCCAACACCCTGGCACCTGAGAAACCATATTCTCTTAGAGTGATAAACTTTGGAACAGACTCTGGATTAACTTTTATTTGATGATTGCCTCATGACGGTGAAAGGACAATATCAAGTTTAGGCGGAGAGCGTTCTTCTTCAGTAAGCAGATCTAGGAAAATTCCAGTAAGTTTGTTACAACCGAAGATGTGTAGCGTCTTTAAATTCTTCAGACAAATAATAATAAACGCTAGTTCACTGTCTTGGATATCAGAGTCGGACAGAGTGAGGCTCGTCAAGGCTTTACAGGATGATAGAAAGCTTATATTCCTTCCATTCGCAGAGATTCTGAGGTTCCGAACTTTTGACATCAGACGATATGCGTCGCGACCAGGACCTTTTAAACCAGAACAAATGAACCGTAAATCCAGATGACGTATGTTTGGGCACATCTTCATGATTTCAGGTAGACATCTCGTCATGGAAATCCGAATATTTGAATCCCCAACAAAATCTTGAATGTTTGGCATTCGTGAGACAAAAGTTAATAACTCTGAAGATAAGTCAGGATTGGGCGTCATTTCAATGTTTTCCACCAAGGATAAATGCTTAAGCTTTGGAAAAACTGGAAGTTCACGAAGATTTCTTGATAATAGAAACTTGGAGGGAAGCGTTAGATTCTCTAGAGTGGTGCTAAAAGCAAGCAGAATCTCTAGTAGCGTCTGGTTTTCAAGTTTACTACAGCTTTTTGTAATTGAGATGCGCTCGACAGAGTTCCCTTCTAGTGAACTAACAATAGACTTTCCAGTTATTTCTAGACACTGTGTAAATTTGAACTCTTTCAGTGCGGGCATTCTGGATAACATATGTCCTAAAGATTCCTCCTCCAAACTACTGCAGTCAAAGATATCAAGATACTTTAAGTTTTTGAAGTATGGTAAAGGAATCAGGTCCAACTGAACTGGTCCTTTAACACTTAACCGCTCTAATGCTTCCGGCAGGCTCGATAGAATGTTGTTCAACTTGACAAGATATTGTTCTTCACGGACGGAACTTTTAACAGTTGAAAAGCCTAAGGTTAGTTCACAAAGTGGAAGTTTCTTTAAAGTGCTGGCAAACTTTTCCACTGAAATGAAATTTGCCTCATCTAAAACGAGTTTATGAAGAAAGGGCTGGTTGGAAATGATTTCAATTTGGGCTAGGAGTTGTGGCACGACTAAGGTTTTCAAGTATTTTGATTCTCATTGGATTGCTCTGGGCAAATAAACAGCAGCTGCGTGGGCGAAAGCTATGGACATTGTTTCACACAATAAACCCAGACTCTTAAGATTCGGTAACTTGTTCAGAGCCGTTAAGGTCTTCATTGAAATGTCGCATTCAACTTTATCGACAATTCCTTTAAATGTGTTAAGAGGTTCAGCAATGCGCTCCTCTGGACAATATATAGATTTTTCGCAGTAGTTATCATAATACAATTCTAAACAGTGTTCATTAGAAAATACAATTGCATGAACTGACCGCAGCGCGTCCCTGGACAGGTTGTAGGTATCGAACGTCTGAAAGGGTATAAGGTTGTTGAGTTGGCCCAGTTTCTCAGTAAAAATTTGAAGGATCACTTCGTCTGGTAGCTGATGAAGACTCGGTTCTCCCTCAACCATCCTTTCTTTCGTGAAATCTGCAAATCGAGGAGTATTTTGTTCAGATTCATATTGACTCTCGACACTGGAAGTAATCCTAGATTTTCGTGAACGTAGCAATACATTTGACAGTTCAGACCACGTTCTGGAAACAGCACGACAGTTCAGGAGATCAGGTGAGTCCAGATAGCGAAAGATGAACAGAAGAACTTCGTCCGAAACACAGTGGAAGGGGGACTTGTTTAATCGAGGTCTTTTATTGAGTGGCTCGGTAGTTTCATCGTCTGTTTTTGACATCTTTCTAAATAGGAAGATTTGAAGGAGTTTAAATTTGGGTTGGTATAGGTAGGGACTCCCTACTAGGGAGCCTTTATCAGGTCTCAGGAGGATTGGGGTATGGGGGAAATTGTTTGCAATACGCTTTATAAATCATACAACTCGAATCTTATTGAAATAAAAAATTGCTCATGCTCACTTAAGTAAACATGAACGCATTTCCATCTAAAATAATGAACTTGGGAACACACACGGGATCAACTGTTATTTTTTCGGAGATATAAAGAAGAATTTCTAGTTTAGGTGTACAGCGTTCATCTACAGTCAGTAGCTCTAAGAATTTACCAGTCAGTTTTTTACAACAATAAAGTTCTAGAATTTTCAGATTCTTTAGATGAGAGATAATAAACGCTATTTCACTGTCCAAGATGTCATAGTTGTATAGAGTGAGGCTTGTCAAGGATTTACAGAATGAAAGATGTCTGATGTTTCTTCCGTTTGCAAAGATTTTGAGGTTGCGAACTCTGGACATCAAACGATATGCGTCTATGCCTGGATCATCAAAACTAAGGCACATATCCAGTAAATCGAGGTTTTGAATCTTTGGGCACATCTGCATTATTTCAGGAAGGCATCTTCTCGTAGAAATTGAGAAAAAACTACAAGATAATTCCTGCAGATTCGGCATTCGAGCAAGAAGACTCAATAACTGAGATGATAAGTCGGGATCTGGCATGAAACTCTCTCTATTCAACGACAAATGAGTTAGTTTAGGGAACACCGGCAGCTGATGAAACTTGTTGATCTTCAAGAAATCACAGGGAAGCGTCAGCTGCTCCAGAGAAACACTAAAAGCAAGCAGAATCTTTAATATTGTATCATTTTCAACTTTGCGGCAGAATCCCTCGAAGGTTATCCACTTGATAGGAATTCCCTGTAGCGTTTTAGCGATAGACTCCCCTGTTATACTTTGACATCCATAAAAAATTAATCGTCTTAGGTTAGGCATTCTGGAAATGAATCTCTCCAACGATTTCTCGTTCAAGTTTTTACATTGCCGAAGTTCAAGGTGGTCCAAGTTGTTGAATTGTGGTAACGGAGTAGAGTCGACAAGAAACGATCTCTTAAGACTTAACCGCTCCAATGTTCCCGAGACACTTCCGAGGATTTTGTTAATTTCAACTGGAAAAATCTCTTGGTAAGGTAGAGGCCTTCCAGTGAAATAATCCTTCATGCCAAACAGGTTCAAGGAAAGTTCACGAATAGGAAGTTTCTTTAAAATACTGGAAAACCTTTCCACTGAATGGAAATCCGTGTCTCCTAAAACAAGATTTTGAAGGAAGGGCTGGTTTGAAATGATTTCACAAATTCCATCCTCGACACCGTGTTCATTTCGGTCGTTGTGTATATCAAGACTTTCGAGTGTTCTGGGCAGGTAAAGAGCGGCAGCATGTGCGAAAGCTATGGACATAGTATGACATCCCAAGCGTAGCGACTTAAGATTTGGTACTTTGTTTAGAGCTGCTAAGTTAACCATTGAAACTTCACATTCCACGTCCTCCACAATTCCATTTAAGGTTTTTAAAGCTGCGACAATGTTCTTTTCCGAACAAGTAATGGATTTCCAAGAGTTTTTGTAGGGGGGGGGGGCCGGCTGAAGTTTTTGAAGTTTTTGAAGTCAACTTCAAAAACTTCAAAAAGGAACTTAGGGTGGAAAACTTCAAAAACTTCAAAAACTTCAAAAACTCATATCTCCTTAACCGTTGGAGATAGGCCCTATGTTGCTTCATAACTCTTATATAAACTTGTATATTCCGAACAAAATGCACCTCTTTAAAAATCCTATAGACAATCACAAACCATTTAAACCGGTATAGCCAAAAAACAGTCATGCGCATACACACAATTATGTGAATATCCCATTATTTTCCAAATTAGATGAAGTGGAGACTTCATTCACACTTATTTTGGCACGTATTCCCAATGACTCTAGGCCACTGATGATTTTTGAGCCCATATTTTTGTCCCTTCGCACAAAAATCTGCGTTTTGTGAAAATGGCTAATATCAGGGTTAGGGTGTGGCCCTAAATTTTTTTGAAAAGTTATTTAATAATTTTAAACACTTTCTAAGCATCTTCTAGGACATGGTTGAGTTTTTGAGACAAAATGAAATCTGTTTTTCTAAAAAAATAATTTTCTCACACCAAAATGTGCTATGGATTTCATGGCTAGGAAACATTGCAAATATCCTCATACGTGGTAGAAACGGGGCACACAAGGGCAGATAACTTTGCCAAAATATGTATTAACGATAACATTAACCTAAACTAGTGTAATAATAGTCACTGAGAGTATATAAAAGTAGTTAGGGGTTTTTGAAGTTTTTGAAGTTTTTGAAGTCAACTTCAAAAACTTCAAAAACTCAAAAAGTAGGGTGGAAAACTTCAGACTTCAAAAACTTCAGCCAAATTTGAAGGAAGTTAAATTTTGGGCTGGTAGGAACTACTGACTACAGAGCCTTTATCAGGTCTCAGGGGGATTGGGGTACGGGGGAAATTGTTTGCAATACGCTTCATAAATCATACAACTCGAATCTTATTGAAATAAAAAATTGCTCACTTATTATAGGTAAACGTGAACTCATTTCCAGCTAAAATGATAAACTTAGGAACACACACGGGATCAACTATTATTTTCTTTTCGGAGATATAAAAACGAATTTCCAGTTTAGGTGAACAGCGTTCTTCCACAGTAAGTAGCTCTAAGAATTTGCCAGTCAACTTTTTACAATAATGAAGTTCTAGAATTTTCAAATTCTTGAGATGAGAAATAATGAACGCTAGTTCGCTGTCCAAGATATCATCATTGTATAGAGTGAGGCTTGTCAAGGATTTACAGAATGAAAGATGGCTGATGTCCCTTCCATTTGCCAAGATTGCGAGCTTTTTAACTCTTGACATCAAACGGTATGCATCGATGCCTGGATTATCTAAACCAGCGCATATGTAACGCAAATCAAGGTTTTGAATCTTTGGGCACATCTGCATTATTTTAGGAATAAAATACATCTTTTTGTTGAAATTGAGAAAAAACTACAAGATAATTCCTGCAGATTCGGCATTCGAGCAAGAAGACTCAATAATTGTGACGAAAAGTCGGGATCTGAAATGATACTCTCTCTATTCAACGACAAATGGGTTAGTTTAGGAAACTCTGGCAGTTGATGAAACTTGTCGATCATCAGGAACTCACATGGAAGCGTCAGCTGCTCCAGAGAATTAATAAAAGCAAGAAGAATCTTTAATATTGTATCGTTTTCAACATAACGGCAGAATCCCTCGAAAGTTATCCGCTTGATGGGAATTCCCTGGAGAGTTTTAGCGATAGATTTCCCTGTTATATTTGGACATTGATGAAATTTTAACCGCCTTAGATTAGGCATTCTGGATAGCAAGCTTTCCAAAGATTTATCATCCAAGTTATCACATTCCTGAATTTCAAGATTCTTTAGGTTGTTGAAATGTGGTAACGGAGCAGAGTTGACCAGAAACGATCCCCCAACACTAAACCGCTCTAATCCTGTGACGCTTGCAAAAATTTTGTTAATTTCAACTGGAAATCCAAAGAAGTTGAAGGAAAGTTCACGAAGTGGAAGTTTCTTTAAAATTTGGGAAAGCTGTTTCACCGAGTTGAAATTTGAGTATTCTTTAACCAGATTCTGGAGAAAGGGCTGGTTTGAGATGATTTCACAAACCCGATCCTCAACACCGTGCTGATTATTTAAGTCGTTAAAATAAAGACTTTCCAGTGTGTTAGGCAGGTAAATAGCAGCTGCATGGGCGACAGCTATGGACATTCTTACACACCACAAGCTCAGAGACTTAAGATTCGTTAGCTTGTTTAGAGCCGCTAAGGTCTTCATCGAAATATCGCATTGTACGTCCTTCACAATGCCTTGAAATGTATGAAGAGCTTCAGCAGTGCGCTCTTCTGGGCAATATATAGTTTTCGTACGGAAGTTATCATAAGACAATTTACAGTGAATGTCACCATTGAATACGATGGATCGAACCGATAACAGAGCGTTTCTAGACACGTTGTACCATAGCTTGCAGACCTTACTACAGTTCAGTAACTCAAGAGGGTCAAGGAAAGTAAAAAGATGAAGAATCAATTCGTCTGGTAGCTGATGAAGACTCGGTTCCCCCTCAACCATCCTTTCTGTCGTGAACTCTGCAAATCGAGGAGACTTTGCTTGATCGTCGACAATGGGTGCAGTCCTTGATTTTCGTGAACGCAACAATACATTTGACAGTTCATACCATGTTCTGGAAACAGCACGACAGTTCAGGAGATCAGGTGAGTCCAGATAGCGAAAAATGAACAGGAGAACTTCGTCCGGAACATGGCGAAAGGGAGACTTGTTTAATCGAGGTCTTTTATTGATTGGCTCGGCATTTTCTTCATCATCTTTTGACATGATCTAAAGAGGGAAATAAAACTGGAGATGAGGAACGAATTCAAAATGGGACTTTGTGAAAGTCACTTTGACCAATACCAACAGTTCACTTGTTATCCCTTGGTTTTTGGAAAGTTTGTTTCTTCGATTTCTCGGGTTTATTTCTAATGAGATAGACTTCATCTCAGATTTATTAGAAAAATTTTAGAATTCTCTTTACAGAACACTTGGTGTCGAGAATTTGTGCATACAGCGTACATTTTGGCAGTGCACGCCTGAGAGTGTGGCTGAGAAGTGCGTTTCAAGCGACTTGACCCGTAATTCTTGGAAATAGGTGCATTGCGAGTGTATTTACTGAGGGGACTAGGACTTAAAGGTCCTTAGAGTCTAGTTCAGCAAACTTTGCGTGAATAGGGAAGGCCTGTTAAAACTTTCATTGTAAACTTGGAAACGGTCAGAGGACAACCAATGACCAATCGGTCAGAGAACGACCAATCGCATACCAAAGACTGGTTGCCCGCATTTTTACAGGGAAACACAGCATTATGGACACATAATGCAATAATAATTCTTGTTACTTATTAATAACGGGAGAATAATCAATTTACCTTTCCAAAGGTGATGTTCAAAGGCAAACGAAACGATTGGCATACGCTGCAGGCCCTTCCAAACGAAACGAAAAAGTGCAGTTTTAAAAAAGTCCGGCCGCGGCTCTTGGAATTTAGAAATTTACAAATCTCAAAAACGCGCAGCGCGCTCCGACGCGCAAATCAAAAAATGACGCCGCGCACCACATTTTCCCGAACGACTTCTTTTAAATCAGATCACGTGACGCGACGTCCGCCTCGGGCGCGATTATAATCTGGGTGCCTTGCAGCGACTTTACAGGTGCGCGCTAGCAAAAAGAGTACACTTTTATTTTCTAGACCAACTTTTTTCAAACGGCTATAGCCACGCAACCACATCGCCGATTTGAGTTGGAATGCGCTGCAATCCCCTCTTTTGCACTGTAGCATATGCCAACGATTTGAGTAAACTAAACGGCATCTGATAGAGAATCGATAGCACTAACCGATACCCCAAACCCGAACCCTAACCAGACCCTAACAACAGCCCTAACCCGTCTCGAATGCCAGAATCGACGAATTGTTAGCAATGGAAGGCAGCCAGATTTTAACGTTTTCCGTCCGCCTCAGTGAAGCCCCCGCGCCCCTGACCCGGGCTACCTCCCAAGACCCTTCTGGCACCTCGGAGGTTGTTTATTTCACACTCACCATTTATTCCCGATTTTAGCCATGTTTAACCCACTTACAGCAGCTGCTGCGGCAACTCCGTCTGCTCCCATGACACCTGTGTCACAGCTGGATTTGCTCCTGAGGAAACCCAATTTACAGGACTTCTTTAAAATTTACCCAAGCTACAACTATGATCTCCAGCAACCGTTATCGACACCGCCTAACCACTATTCCCAACAAACAACCCACCCGCCCCTTCCCACCCCTTCACCTCCAATGTCACGGCACTATGACAACCCACCAATCCAATCATCCGCCACGCCGTTAAACTCGTGGACGTCTGCAAAAAAGAATGTCTATGGCACCGAACCTTTTGATTGTGATAAGATTCGTCCCGCTTCTTTGGGGTCATGGTTCGAGCAGAAGAAAGTGACCCTGCCAGACCAGCTGTACACCCCAAATACTGCAAGTTTGGAGTTCCGGAGGACATTCACCAACAGCAAACTACCCAGACTTTGGGAGGGTGATCTCCAGCAACGCGATTACAACACCGGATCTGGGATATTCAGCAAAAAAATTTTCATTGGTGGACTTCCCCGGGACATGACTGATGATGATATTTTGACTGTATTTGGAAAGTTTGACGCCGACGTTCGAATCGAGTGGCCTGAGA
This sequence comes from Pleurobrachia bachei, assembly GCA_000695325.1. Taxonomy (NCBI): domain Eukaryota; kingdom Metazoa; phylum Ctenophora; class Tentaculata; order Cydippida; family Pleurobrachiidae; genus Pleurobrachia; species Pleurobrachia bachei. The sequence goes on from AVPN01000595.1 coordinate 12,833, forward strand.
ACCGTCCCAATAACAGGAACTGCCCAAAAGGATACCTCTACATTTTGTTTCTGACGAATAAGAACGTTCGAGATCTACTCTATCGCTGTGATCTGGTGATCGAGGGAGGGTGCGAAACGTTCAACTTTCCCATCATCTACAAGGGGAAAACGAAACAACTTCAAGTGATTCCCTGGCTTACATCTGACAGCTATTTCCAATTTGCAGAACCAACTGAGATGCAGAGGGCAAAGTTCACTGTGTTTATTGGTGCACTACACGGTCGTCTGCACGCCAAGGCCGTTGCTTACATCTTCAACACGATGTTCGGCAGTGTAATGTCCGTCACCATCGATACTGATCGGCATAAATACCCGACAGGATCGGGTCGGATAACATTCAGCAGCAGGGAGAGTTACACAAACGCAATTGTGGCAAACTTTGTGCAAATTGATTCTAAGAAGATCAGCAAGAAAATCCAAATTGAGCCGTGTATCGATGGCCAGAAATGTTGCTCCTGTCAACAAGACGAGGCGCCCAACTTCTGCAAGGAGGAACAGTGTTTCGAGTATTTCTGTAACAGCTGCTGGCAAAAACACCACAAGTTTGGGAGGATCACCCACGTTCCAATTAGACGAAAGAACCGTTTCGAGCTGTAAAATGTAGAACGGAAATCGTGAAATCTGGTGAAAGAACAACGAACCCAACTTTATACCTACTTTAGCTAGACAAGTTTA
>AVPN01000595.1:13684-44578 GCA_000695325.1 Pleurobrachia bachei
CAAAATCGACGAATTGTTAGCAATGGAAGGCACCCAGATTTTAACGTTTTCCGTCCGCCTCAGTGAAGCCCCCGCGCCCCTGACCCGGGCTACCTCCCAAGACCCTTCTGGCACCTCGGAGGTTGTTTATTTCACACTCACCATTTATTCCCGATTTTAGCCATGTTTAACCCACTTACAGCAGCTGCTGCGGCAACTCCGTCTGCTCCCATGACACCTGTGTCACAGCTGGATTTGCTCCTGAGGAAACCCAATTTACAGGACTTCTTTAAAATTTACCCAAGCTACAACTATGATCTCCAGCAACCGTTATCGACACCGCCTAACCACTATTCCCAACAAACAACCCACCCGCCCCTTCCCACCCCTTCACCTCCAATGTCACGGCACTATGACAACCCACCAATCCAATCATCCGCCACGCCGTTAAACTCGTGGACGTCTGCAAAAAAGAATGTCTATGGCACCGAACCTTTTGATTGTGATAAGATTCGTCCCGCTTCTTTGGGGTCATGGTTCGAGCAGAAGAAAGTGACCCTGCCAGACCAGCTGTACACCCCAAATACTGCAAGTTTGGAGTTCCGGAGGACATTCACCAACAGCAAACTACCCAGACTTTGGGAGGGTGATCTCCAGCAACGCGATTACAACACCGGATCTGGGATATTCAGCAAAAAAATTTTCATTGGTGGACTTCCCCGGGACATGACTGATGATGATATTTTGACTGTATTTGGAAAGTTTGACGCCGACGTTCGAATCGAGTGGCCTGAGAACCGTCCCAATAACAGGAACTGCCCAAAAGGATACCTCTACATTTTGTTTCTGACGAATAAGAACGTTCGAGATCTACTCTATCGCTGTGATCTGGTGATCGAGGGAGGGTGCGAAACGTTCAACTTTCCCATCATCTACAAGGGGAAAACGAAACAACTTCAAGTGATTCCCTGGCTTACATCTGACAGCTATTTCCAATTTGCAGAACCAACTGAGATGCAGAGGGCAAAGTTCACTGTGTTTATTGGTGCACTACACGGTCGTCTGCACGCCAAGGCCGTTGCTTACATCTTCAACACGATGTTCGGCAGTGTAATGTCCGTCACCATCGATACTGATCGGCATAAATACCCGACAGGATCGGGTCGGATAACATTCAGCAGCAGGGAGAGTTACACAAACGCAATTGTGGCAAACTTTGTGCAAATATTGATTCTAAGAAGATCAGCAAGAAAATCCAAATTGAGCCGTGTATCGATGGCCAGAAATGTTGCTCCTGTCAACAAGACGAGGCGCCCAACTTCTGCAAGGAGGAACAGTGTTTCGAGTATTTCTGTAACAGCTGCTGGCAAAAACACCACAAGTTTGGGAGGATCACCCACGTTCCAATTAGACGAAAGAACCGTTTCGAGCTGTAAAATGTAGAACGGAAATCGTGAAATCTGGTGAAAGAACAACGAACCCAACTTTATACCTACTTTAGCTAGACAAGTTTAATTTTCATATTTAAGTTAAAGTAGTGATAACTGACTGCAATGTGTTTACATATTAATACATTATACATAGTAATAAACGGTTTATTATATGACACAGTAATACTTTTTTGAACTTATTTTTAAACAAAAGATCGGCTTTTGCATCTGTAAGCCCTTTTGTTTTTATATTTTTCACCTGTAAGCTTTTTCAAAATGTACCTAATCCTAGACATTGTGTTATGTGAGCACCAGTTGTTTAGTACGCTATGCATTAGACAGCATTTTTAAATTTGAACCACATTATACTTTTGTAATACGTTGTAAAGCTTAATGCATAGTAAATATTTTAATGGAGTTTAAAGTTTAAACTGCATTATATCAAGTGTGTTTACGCCCCCATGCTCGCATGGCCTGTTGAGCATTGAATTTTTTTCAAGCATTATTCTGAGTTTTTGAGCGTTTGATCCAAAACAGGAAATTAAACCAAAAGACTTATTCCGTTAACTATTTAGTATTTATATTTAACCCGTACTGTAACTCAAACTACCATTTTTTGGACCTCATTTGTTTTAATCGTCTATCTCTTCTCCTCTAGCAACACATTCCCATTCTTTCCTCCCTGGGTTTTCCCCTATATATCCCCTAAATTCCCTTATCTCAGACTAAGCATCCCAACTTCCATATCTCTCAGACTAAACATTCCAACTTCCTTTATTATAGACTGATGATGGCAGTACAGTCAATGGACTTCGACGAAGAATATATGGACCGGTTACGGAAAGGAGAAACGTTAACCTTCACAAACAAAAACTATCGCATTGAGCGGTACAGATACGAGAATCCGCCACCCCAAGCTGATTATTTCGAAAGCTCACCCGAACCCACGCCCCGAAGTGGGGTATATTACAACACAAATAAGGACCAACAACAACAACAACAACCTCAGCAACTTTGTTACCCCGCCCCCGAGGCAGTGAGAGAAATGGACCCTTCGCAAACCCCTCAGTTACCAGTGGCAGCTGATGCGGCCGCTTTCTACGTTTCAGATATCGAGAATAGCCTACAAATGGCAGGGCAAGTGTCCCAGCAGGAGCACGAGAACAAGCAGTACAAGAGACAATGGCTTTGGTTGTGGCTGAAGGAGGTCGAGAATGCGATTATTACCTACTGGCAGTGCGGCCAGAAAATCATCACCGAACTAAATCAGTTATCACCGGGCGGAGACCAGTACTACAGTAACACCAGTGCCTATCTGCCACAACAATCACAGTACCAGCAGCAGTACAGTAGCTACAACATTCCCCAGCAGGAGCAGCAGTATCCCATGTTTGAGCAACAGACAACAGAACCTGGTAAACACCCACAACAGGTGTTGGTCCAAAACACACAGCAACCCCAAGCAGCACCAACTCAGCAGCAGCAGCCTCATACCATACTGACCCATCAGCAGCAGCAACATCCAAAACCCCAGAAAAATCACCGAGGAGAGCAGCACAAGGTTTGGGAGGGTGACCTACCGAAGAGGAAGCGACAGCCGGGTGAGAATATCGTAGCGGAGGCCCGGAAATATAGTAAGAAGGTGTTTATTGGCGGGGTTCCCTGGGACATAACTGAGGACCAGTTGAGAATTGCATTCGGAAAGTTCGGCCGGTTTACCGTGAAATGGCCCACACGGGACAGCAATACCGCACCCAACGTGCGAATCAAGGGGCACCTGTACCTGATTTTTGAAGAAGCGGAAAGCGTTAACAATCTGATCGACCAGGTAAACACGGGATACGAGGCAAACGGGGGTTCTATCACTTTCAACTTCCGGATCAAGTGCAACAGAAACAAGCACGTGCAGATTGTGCCCTGGCTGCTCTCCGATAATTACTGGGAGGATAAAAACTGGGACGAATCGTGGGAGTTACGGACAATTTTCGTAGGGGGACTCCACGGAAAACTGTACGCACAGGCTCTCTTCATGATCTTCGAGCAGTTGTTTGGGAAGGTTGTCTCGGTAAAGATTGATACGGATGACTTCAACTATCCAACGGGGTCAGGAAGCATCACTTTCAGGAGTATCGGGAGTTACAAAAAAGCAATCGAGGCCAATTACATCGTGGTCAAGACTTCGGCATTTGGTTCCAAATCCATTGAGATCCAACACTTCATGGAGGATAAACCGTGCTGTATGTGCAAGAATGTAACTGGCAAAAAGTTTTGCAAAACTGAGTGTTTTGAGTATTTCTGTGATGTCTGCTGGAGACACCATCATCGGTCCTTTGCAACAACCCATTCGTCAGTAACGAGAAATCACAAGAATAAGAACAGTGATCATCTTCTGTAGACCTTTAATATATATTAGTCAGAAATTAATTATTATGTTAGTCCATACTTGACCTGCTAGAATGTTCTTTTGTTATCTTTTTTTTTTATTTTGTGACAGGATTCGAGAGTGTTGTGTTGTAATCTAGGAGGTGTAGTTTAGCGGTCAAGTTAGCAGTTATTAGGGGTCCTTCAAAATCTATGTTGGTTGTTGTTAATCAGATTTCCTATTTTTCCTATTTTGATCATCCTTTTTGAGTGGCCCCTATCTTTAATCAGACACATTCTATTTATCAGATATGTTTATGGCAGTCCGAAGATATGTAGTTACACGGTTTTAGACCGTTATTTAGTGGTTATTGTTAGGTTCACTTTTGGGAATGAATCTGATATGAATGAATCTGATACCTTTTCTACACATCTTGCTTCGTTTCTATTCTGTGTCGATATAATATTTGTGTCTCACCACTTAAATGCTCAATAATTACCTTCCCTTTTCCAAATTAGGTATCATGTCTGCACTACAGCTCGCATATGAGGAGATCTGTGCCAAAGCGATGGCCCAACTCAATATTCTTCAATCCTCACCTGCTCCTACTTATTACCGTCAACCGGGCAGTAACCCGACAAATTTCCTCAGCACAAGGTTTGGGAGGGTGACCTACCGAAGAGGAAGCGACAGCCGGGCGAGAATATTGTAGCGGAGGCCCGGAAATACAGTAAGAAGGTGTTTATCGGTGGAGTTCCGTGGGACATAACCGAGGACCAGCTGAGAATTGCATTCGGAAAGTTCGGTCGGTTTACCGTGAAATGGCCCACACGGGACAGCAACACCGCACCCAACGTGCGAATCAAGGGGCACCTGTACCTGATTTTTGAAGAAGCGGAAAGCGTTAACAATCTGATCGACCAGGTAAACACGGGATACGAGGCAAACGGGGGTTCTATCACTTTCAACTTCCGGATCAAGTGCAACAGAAACAAGCACGTGCAGATTGTGCCTTGGCTGCTCTCCGACAATTACTGGGAAGATAAAAACTGGGACGAATCGTGGGAGTTACGGACAATTTTCGTAGGGGGACTCCACGGAAAACTGTACGCACAGGCTCTCTTCATGATCTTCGAGCAGTTGTTTGGGAAGGTTGTCTCGGTAAAGATTGATACGGATGACTTCAACTATCCAACGGGGTCAGGAAGCATCACTTTCAGGAGTATCGGGAGTTACAAAAAAGCAATCGAGGCCAATTACATCGTGGTCAAGACTTCGGCATTTGGCTCCAAATCGATTGAGATCCAACACTTTATGGAGGATAAACCGTGCTGTATGTGCAAGAATGTGACGGGCAAAAAGTTTTGCAAAACAGAATGTTTTGAGTATTTCTGTGACGTCTGCTGGAGGCACCATCATCGGTCCTTTGCGACAACCCATTCGTCAGTAACGAGAAATCACAAGAATAAGAACAGTGATCATCTTCTGTAGACCTTTAATATATATTAGTCAGAAATTAATTATTATGTTAGTCTATACTTGACCTGCTAGAATGTTCTTTTGTTATCTTTTTTTTATTTTGTGACAGGATTCGAGAGTGTTGTAGTTTAGCGGTCAAGTTAGCAGTTCAGTTATTAGGGGTCCTTCAAAAACCATGTTGGTTGTTGTTAGTCAGATTTTCTATTTTTCATATTTTGATCATCCTTTTTGAATGGCCCCTATCTTTAATCAGACACATTCTATTTATCAGATATGTTTATGGCAGTCCGAAGATATGTAGTTACACGGTTTTAGACCGTTATTTAGTGGTTATTGTTAGGTTCACTTTTGGGAATGAATCTGATATGAATGAATCTGATACCTTTTCTACACATCTTGCTTCGTTTCTATTCTGTGTCGATATAATATTGGTGTCACCACCTAAATGCTCAATATTTACCTTCCCTTTCCGAATTAGGTATCATGTCTGCACTACAACTCGCATATGAGGAGATCTGTGCCAAAGCGATGGCCCAACTCAATATTCTTCAATCCTCACCTGCTCCTACTTATTACCGTCAACCGGGCAGTAACCCGACAAATTTCCTGCATCACGTGTATAGCCCCGAAATCCCTCCAACTCCCCCACCGATCCGCGTCCCTACTGCATCCTTTGGACCAGGACTCACTTCTAGCAACAGTTCAACAGTTTGGAAGGGTGAAATCTACCCAGACCGATTGAACCTCACAAACGGAGTAGCTCAGATATCGAGGAAGCTGTTTGTCGGCGGGATTAGCAAACACATAACAGAGGCAATGTTGACAGCTAGATTGATCCCCTTTGATCCTGATCTGGTTCTCGTCCGACCTGAATCCCGGCAGTCCAAGGGGTATGTCTACGTGATCATGAGTTCCAACTATGCCGTTGCAAATCTTCTGAAACAGTGTCACTATGTCATGGAGGGAGGATTCCAAACATTCCATCTCCCAATTTGCTACCTAGGCCGTGTGAAACAGCTCCAACTTGTGCCATGGTCCCACTCTGACAACCGGTTCATTTCGTCAGTTTCCCCCGCCGTTCCCATCCCGAAGCGGCATCTTACTGTTTTTGTGGGTGCCCTTCACGGCCGACTGCACGCCCGGGCCATTTCCCAGATCTTTGGCGAGCTATTCGGTGAGGTGATGGATGTTCATGTTGACACGGATAAGTATAACTATCCCACCGGATTTGGACGGATTTCCTTTCTCCGACGGGAGAGTTATGTGGCTGCGATTAATGCCAACTACGTCCACATCGATTGTATGAAGATCAACAAGAGGGTCCAGATTGAGCCTTATATTGATGGGCAGGAGTGCTCCCTCTGTAGTGAAAGTGACGTGCCTAACTTTTGCCGGGAGTTAACCTGTTTTGCATTTTTCTGCAATAGCTGTTGGCTCCAGAAACATAACTCCACGGATCTGTCTTACCATGAGCCTGTCCGCCGCAAGTCCAAGTCTTCCAGACGTGGAGATTTTTAAATTGTAAACAGACATGGTGTAAAAGGGTGTCCTAGGGGGACAAGTTGTTTTAAAAATCATACAAGTTAGACAATAATTCACCCTGTTTTTTAAATTATATAATTTATTATTTTTAGCCATTTATTTAATCACAATTTTATACTTTAAAGCAAAACAGTAAACACTGTACTGTATCTCGATATCATCTCGAATATTTATATCTTTTACTATCTTTACTATTTTTTGTTCGAAAATATAATTAAATCACACATATAAATATGTATTACGTATCATCATATCTTATTTGTTATCATCTTATCTTATCTGTTATCATTCATAAGAGAGTTGACGAGCCTTAAATGACATTTATTTGACTCGATCTAAGGTCTAATTTATATACTTTAAGTCGCTTGAATTGAAAAAGAGTGATTAGTTTAATGGAAAAATCTATAATCCTTTAGTTTTCGAGAGACAACACGCTTTAAAATGATCATTTAACAAACTACCATCATGATTATTATGTTTTACAAACACCGGGTTTATAAAAACTGTTAAACTTTGTGCAATTTACCAGCCGTGATTTGCTGCTTTATTTTGTCCGAATTGAATATCGAGTTTTATTTTTAGTTTCGCCTCCCCCCTCCAGTCCCAGGATAAAATTATCCTAAACTAATAACCCCCACCCTCTTTTTCTAGTTCAACAGTTATAGTAAAGTCAAAATGTTACACAAAGCGAGCGAAAACTCTTCCGCCCAACAGCAAATGACACCCCTGTCCCAACTACAGGAATTTCTCAACCTAAACCTGAACATCAGTTCAACCCCACCATTCTACTTCAACTACTTGCCAGATGCCCAGCAGCCGTCAGTTAACTACTCATCCGCTCCTCCGTGTTGGTCCAAAACACACAGCAACCCCAAGCAGCACCAACTCAGCAGCAACCTCATACCATACTGACCCATCAGCAGCAACATCCAAAACCCCAGAAAAATCACCGAGGAGAGCAGCACAAGGTTTGGGAGGGTGACCTACCGAAGAGGAAGCGACAGCCGGGTGAGAATATCGTAGCGGAGGCCCGGAAATATAGTAAGAAGGTGTTTATTGGCGGGGTTCCCTGGGACATAACTGAGGACCAGTTGAGAATTGCATTCGGAAAGTTCGGCCGGTTTACCGTGAAATGGCCCACACGGGACAGCAATAACCGCACCCAACGTGCGAATCAAGGGGCACCTGTACCTGATTTTTGAAGAAGCGGAAAGCGTTAACAATCTGATCGACCAAGTAAACACGGGATACGAGGCAAACGGTGGTTCTATCACCTTCAACTTCCGGATCAAGTGCAACAGAAACAAGCACGTGCAGATTGTGCCCTGGCTGCTCTCCGATAATTACTGGGAGGATAAAAACTGGGACGAATCGTGGGAGTTACGGACAATTTTCGTAGGGGGACTCCACGGAAAACTGTACGCACAGGCTCTCTTCATGATCTTCGAGCAGTTGTTTGGGAAGGTTGTCTCGGTAAAGATTGATACGGATGACTTCAACTATCCAACGGGGTCAGGAAGCATCACTTTCAGGAGTATCGGGAGTTACAAAAAAGCAATCGAGGCCAATTACATCGTGGTCAAGACTTCGGCATTTGGTTCCAAATCCATTGAGATCCAACACTTCATGGAGGATAAACCGTGCTGTATGTGCAAGAATGTAACTGGCAAAAAGTTTTGCAAAACTGAGTGTTTTGAGTATTTCTGTGATGTCTGCTGGAGACACCATCATCGGTCCTTTGCAACAACCCATTCGTCAGTAACGAGAAATCACAAGAATAAGAACAGTGATCATCTTCTGTAGACCTTTAATATATATTAGTCAGAAATTAATTATTATGTTAGTCCATACTTGACCTGCTAGAATGTTCTTTTGTTATCTTTTTTTTTTATTTTGTGACAGGATTCGAGAGTGTTGTGTTGTAATCTAGGAGGTGTAGTTTAGCGGTCAAGTTAGCAGTTATTAGGGGTCCTTCAAAATCTATGTTGGTTGTTGTTAATCAGATTTCCTATTTTTCCTATTTTGATCATCCTTTTTGAGTGGCCCCTATCTTTAATCAGACACATTCTATTTATCAGATATGTTTATGGCAGTCCGAAGATATGTAGTTACACGGTTTTAGACCGTTATTTAGTGGTTATTGTTAGGTTCACTTTTGGGAATGAATCTGATATGAATGAATCTGATACCTTTTCTACACATCTTGCTTCGTTTCTATTCTGTGTCGATATAATATTTGTGTCTCACCACTTAAATGCTCAATAATTACCTTCCCTTTTCCAAATTAGGTATCATGTCTGCACTACAGCTCGCATATGAGGAGATCTGTGCCAAAGCGATGGCCCAACTAAATATTCTTCAATCCTCACCTGCTTCTACTTACTATCGCCAACCGGGCAATAACCCGACAAATTTCCTGCATCACGTGTATAGCCCGGAAATCCCCCAGACTCCCCCACCGATCCGCGTCCCTACTGCATCCTTCGGACCTGGACTGACCTCTAGCAACAGTTCAACCGTTTGGAAGGGTGAAATCTACCCAGACCGCTTGAACCTGACCAACGGAGTAGCTCAGATCTCAAGGAAGCTGTTTGTCGGCGGGATCAGCAAACACATAACAGAGGCAATGTTGACAGCTCGGTTGATCCCCTTTGATCCTGATATGGTTCTCGTCCGACCTGAATCCCGGCAGTCCAAGGGGTATGTCTACGTCATCATGAGTTCGAACTATGCCGTTGCAAATCTTCTAAAACAGTGCCACTATGTCATGGAGGGGGGATTCCAAACTTTTCATCTGCCAATTTGCTACCTAGGCCGTGTGAAGCAGCTCCAACTCGTGCCATGGTCCCACTCTGACAACCGGTTCATTTCTACAGTTTGCCCCGCCGTTCCCATCCCGAAGCGGCATCTTACTGTTTTTGTGGGTGCCCTTCACGGCCGACTGCACGCCCGGGCTATTTCCCAGATCTTTGGGGAGCTATTCGGTGAGGTTATGGATGTTCATGTTGACACGGACAAGTATAACTATCCCACCGGATTCGGACGGATTTCATTTCTCCGGCGGGAGAGTTATGTGGCTGCGATTAATGCCAACTACGTCCACATTGATTGTATGAAGATCAACAAGAGGGTACAGATTGAACCTTATATTGATGGACAGGAGTGCTCCCTCTGTAGTGAAAGTGATGTGCCTAACTTTTGTCGGGAGTTAACCTGTTTTGCATTTTTCTGCAATAGCTGCTGGCTCCAGAAACATAACTCCACGGACCTGTCTTATCATGAGCCTGTCCGCCGAAAGTCCAAGTCCTCCAGACGAGGAGAGTTTTAAAATTGTAAACAGGTGGCACGGTGTAAAAGGAGGACAAGTTGTTTTAGAAATCATACAAGTTAGACAATAATTCACCCTGTTTTTAAATTATACTATTTATTATTTTAGCCATTTATCTAATCAAAATTTTATACTTAAAATCAATACACTGCCAGCTCGGATATTTATATCTTTTATATCTTTACTATTTATCATCATATCTTATTTGATATCATCATATTATCTTAATTGCTATCATCCATAAGAGAGTTGACGAGCCTAAATGACATTTATTTGACTCGATGAGGTGTAATTTATATACTTTACGTCGCTTGAATTGAAAAAGAGTGATCAGTTTAATGGAAAAATCTATAATCCTTTAGTTTTCGAGAGACAACATGCTTTAAAATGATCATTTAACAAACTATCATGATTATTATGTTTTACAAACACCGGGTTTATAAAAACTGTTAAACTTTGTGCAATTTACCAGCCGTGATTTGCTGCTTTATTTTGTCCGAATTGAATATCGAGTTTTATTTTTAGTTTCGCCTCCCCCCTCCAGTCCCAGGATAAAATTATCCTAAACTAATAACCCCCACCCTCTTTTTCTAGTTCAACAGTTATAGTAAAGTCAAAATGTTACACAAAGCGAGCGAAAACTCTTCCGCCCAACAGCAAATGACACCCCTGTCCCAACTACAGGAATTTCTCAACCTAAACCTGAACATCAGTTCAACCCCACCATTCTACTTCAACTACTTGCCAGATGCCCAGCAGCCGTCAGTTAACTACTCATCCGCTCCTCCCCAGCAGACCAACAACGGAGCTGCAGCAGCTTTCAGTGGCCATCATCACCACCAGAAGCAACAACAGTATCACCACCAGCAGCAACACAGCCAGCAACACAGCCAGCAACAGCAACATTCCAGACTAAGCAACACGTGGGCCCCAGCCAGAAACAGCAGCAATCCCACCTCTGAGCCGTACAGTCGTGGCGAGCGAGCCTTTAACAATGGTGCAAGTTCCTGGTCTGAGCCGAGGAAAGTGGCCATGCCCGAACTTCAGTCAGCCCCAAACAACGCTAGTATTGAATTCATGAAGGCCTTCACGAACGACCAGCACCCAAAGCTCTGGGAAGGTGACCTCCAGCAACGTGATTACAACAACGGATCTGGGATCTTCAGCAAGAAAATCTTCATTGGCGGACTTCCCCGGGACATGTCTGATGATGATATCCTGTCTATCTTCGGAAAATATGACCCGGACGTACGAATCGAGTGGCCGGAGAGTCGACCCAACACCCGGACAACACCCAAGGGATACCTTTATATCATCTTTATGACGAATGAAAATGTCCGAAACTTGCTGTATCGGTGTAATCTGGTGATCGAGGGAGGGTGCGAAACCTTCAACTTTCCCATCATCTACAAGGGGAAAACGAAACAACTTCAAGTGATTCCCTGGCTTACATCTGACAGTTTCTATAAGTTTGCAGAACCAACTGAGATGCAGAGGGCAAAGTTCACTGTGTTTATTGGTGCACTACACGGTCGTTTGCACGCCAAGGCCGTTGCTTACATCTTCAACACGATGTTCGGCAGTGTAATGTCCGTCACCATTGATACTGATCGGCACAAATACCCGACAGGATCGGGTCGAATAACATTCAGCTGCAGAGAGAGCTATACTAAGGCTATCGTGGCAAACTTTGTGCAAATTGATGCCAAGAAGCTGAGCAAGAAAGTACAAATTGAGCCGTGCATTGATGGCCAGAAATGTTGCACGTGCAAGCAGGAGGATGCACCCAATTTCTGCAAGGAGGAGCAGTGTTTCGAGTACTTTTGCAACGAGTGCTGGGAACAACATCACTATAAGTTCGAAAATATGAGCCATGTTCCTATTAGAAGAAAGAACAGGTTTGAGATTTAGGAAATTTGTCGAGAGAAATATATATTGCAATTGGTTTGTGTTATTTGAATGTTATCGCTAGTTACTGTGGGCGAGAAGTGAGTTATCATTATCATTAATTATTATTTATTTATTATACACCAGAATTGTCGTATCGATAATCAAATATTTAAATTACTAACTAATTTTTCAAGTTAACTACTACACTGTTAAACAATTTTTTGTTCGTACAACTTAATTATGACGTTTGAGAGACAAAGATACCAAGAAAGAGAGACACTTGAGACACTAGTTTTTTAATGTTTTCTATATTTGCTAAATAAAAATATTTCCCCTTTTCCGTTTCCTTACTCATTTATTGTTCTCCAAAAGGGGAAAGGGAAGAAATATCTCATTCTTTAGCGTTATATAATTCGGTTTACCGAACGTTTATAGAGACCAAACAATTATAATTTTACTGAATATAGTTTTGGGAAAGCCCGACAGAATTGACTGCAGAATTTTAGCTGATGAGTTGTGTCGAGCTTTCCCAACATTGCGTGCTCGGGAGTTTTCAAAAAAGTTAGAATCGCTCTCGAGCACGCCTGTCGCCTACTCAATTATAGTGCCGTAGAGTGGTAGAATCTGATTTTGTGTCGCAGTGTCTGATTTTGTATTTTGTTTGTTTTCTAATTTCAATTTTCCCAACCACTGCTTCTTCATACCCATTACCCCGTTTCTCTCTCTCTCTCTCTCTCTCTCTCTCTCTTTTCCAGTACCTGTTGTTGAGTTTAGCCACCGTTTAACCACTATCTCTCTCCCTATCTAGCAATGACTGTAAAGTTGTCGAAGACGCTTGATCACCACTCTTGCTGAGGATTCTATTTTTTTTTAGTTACGGGACCAGGACTTTTTATAATTGTGTCAAACGTGGCAGTCAAATTACTGCAGTTTTTGTTGTTATTTTATTACAGCTGAGTGTGGTATAAATGGTCACCCCTCATATTTCAACCGTTTTTTGTAATATATTCCTTTTTTTACCTCTTATTACTTTGTTTTAATCTGAATATCTCTGAAAAAAGTCAAATTATGAAAAATAAAATACAAAAACTAAAATAAAAACTGAAACTGAAAAAGTAAAATTCAAAAAATAAAAAACTAAAACTAAAACTGAAAAAGTAAAATAAAAAAGTAAAATTCTGAAAAATGAAACTTCTGAAACATGAAAAAAAGAAAAAAACTGAAAAGTTGTTTTTTGGCGGACTTCCCCGGGACATGTCTGATGATGATATCCTGTCTATCTTCGGAAAATATGACCCGGACGTACGAATCGAGTGGCCGGAGAGTCGACCCAACACCCGGACAACACCCAAGGGATACCTTTATATCATCTTTATGACGAATGAAAATGTCCGAAACTTGCTGTATCGGTGTAATCTGGTGATCGAGGGAGGGTGCGAAACGTTCAACTTTCCCATCATCTACAAGGGGAAAACGAAACAACTTCAAGTGATTCCCTGGCTTACATCTGACAGTTTCTATAAGTTTGCAGAACCAACTGAGATGCAGAGGGCAAAGTTCACTGTGTTTATTGGTGCACTACACGGTCGTCTGCACGCCAAGGCCGTTGCTTACATCTTCAACACGATGTTCGGCAGTGTAATGTCCGTCACCATTGATACTGATCGGCACAAATACCCGACAGGATCGGGTCGAATAACATTCAGCTGCAGAGAGAGCTATACTAAGGCTATCGTGGCAAACTTTGTGCAAATTGATGCCAAGAAGCTGAGCAAGAAAGTACAAATTGAGCCGTGTATTGATGGCCAGAAATGTTGCACGTGCAAGCAGGAGGATGCGCCCAATTTCTGCAAGGAGGAGCAGTGTTTCGAGTACTTTTGCAACGAATGCTGGGAACAACATCACTATAAGTTCGAAAATATGAGTCATGTTCCTATTAGAAGAAAGAACCGGTTTGAGATTTAGGAAGTCTGTCGAGAGAAATATATATTGCAATTGGTTTGTGTAATTTGAATGTTATCGCTAGTTACTGTGGGCGAGAAGTGAGTTATCATTATCATTAATTATTATTTATTAATTATACACCAGAATTGTCGTATCGATAATCAAATATTTAAATTACTAACTAATTTTTCAAGTTAACTACTACACTGTTAAACAATTTTTTGTTCGTACAACTTAATTATGACGTTTGAGAGACAAAGATACCAAAAAAGAAAGAGAGACACTTGAGACACTAGTTTTAATGTTTTCTATATTTGCTAAATAAAAATATTTCCCCTTTTCCGTTTCCTTACTCATTTATTGTTCTCCAAAAGGGGGAAAGGGAAGAAATATCTCATTCTTTAGCGTTATATAATTCGGTTTACCGAACGTTTATAGAGACCAAACAATTATAATTTTACTGAATATAGTTTTGGGAAAGCCCGACAGAATTGACTGCAGAATTTTAGCTGATGAGTTGTGTCGAGCTTTCCCAACATTGCGTGCTCGGGAGTTTTCAAAAAAGTTAGAATCGCTCTCGAGCACGCCTGTCGCCTACTCAATTATAGTGCCGTAGAGTGGTAGAATCTGATTTTGTGTCGCAGTGTCTGATTTTGTATTTTGTTTGTTTTCTAATTTCAATTTTTCCCAACCACTGTTTCTTCGTACCCCGTTTCTCTCTCCCTTTCCTAGTACCTGATGTTGAGTTTAGCCACCGTTTAACCACCACCTCTCTCCCTGTCTAGCAATGACTGTAATGTCAAGTTGAAGACGCTTGATCACCACTCTCCCTGAGGATTCTGGTTACCATGACGGGACTTTTATAGAAGTGTGGCAGTCAAATTATTGCAGTTTTTGTTGTCGTTATTTTATTACAGCTGAGTGTAGACTGGGAGATGAAATATGCTATTGTGCAAATAAAAGGGGTAAATTAGTTTAGTCACTAGTGTGATTTAACTCTTTTAAGACGTTTTACAATTGTTACTTTTATTTTGTGTACAAAATCGTTCTTGTGACATAAGGGGTCATAAACAAGTGCATTTAGAGGGCCCTTTTTCCGAAACGATCTTGCTGCACTGTTTATGACCCATGTTTGACGATTGAAACGGGGTTTGGAACAAGTTGTGTCCATGTCAGATCAAGTGGGACATGGGCGCTAGACAGTTATGCAGACACTGTCTGGCACGCCCTTGGCTTGTCTGACAATGTGCCGCACGCCAAAAGTCGACACCAGTTTGGACCGGGGCGCGCGAAAGGAAAGCAAACTTTTCCAGCATCAACTGTGACAGAAACCCAATTCCTCCTGTCGGGCAAATTCTTTGACACTGACTTCATTCTATTGTGCTCATTCTTAGGAGTGGTGACTATGCTGAATTCACATCAACGGAAAGAAACTCATCATTGAATGACACTTGTAGCTTATTTTAAACACTTTTTAATCGGATTTTTTATTCTTGTGCCAGCAATTTGAATGGAAGGCGCGAAATTATTGACTTACGGCCGGAAATGCAACGCGCCGCGAAATCCTTTTTTGTATTTGGACATTTTTGCCGCACCGGGCTGAATTTCAAGATGGCCGTTTTTCGTCACTTTTCAAAACTTTTTGAATTCCCGTAAAATCTTTTCAAAACTCGCCTTTTGGGTCTTTCTTCTTGTTTCAACTTTCAAGGTGTTGATGTGGCCAATATTCCGGCTATTTTCAATAGGCCTATGTGAATCATTTTTGGTATTCGACAGAGTCTATCGAATAAAAGTTAACGTTTGTAGTGGGACAGTTGGAAATTCCTCGGTTCTCGTGACAGCGGATTTCCGTTCTTAGTTAAGGATAGAAATGAGCATTGAGAATTGAGAAATTATGTCATTGGATGTTAATCAAATTACGCATGTTTAGAAATGACAGATCCAAATGATGTATTTTTCACCTCTTCCTCCGTCACACCTTCCACCCTCACCAACGTCACCCGGCTCGAAAATGAGATGGAGATGGATAGCACCCCGATATCTTCCTACACCAGGCCCTCAGGAAAGAGGCCGAGAAAGAAACCATCTGCTGCCACCATCTCTACCGTCTCAAAAGCCTCTACCTCTTCCACAGCTGATCCCTCTACCTCGTTCTCCTCGGAGGACATTGTCACCACAACCACTGACCCGGGCACAACTTCATTTTCA
The DNA here is from genome assembly GCA_000695325.1 of Pleurobrachia bachei. NCBI lineage: Eukaryota > Metazoa > Ctenophora > Tentaculata > Cydippida > Pleurobrachiidae > Pleurobrachia > Pleurobrachia bachei. The sequence continues at coordinate 29,847 of AVPN01000595.1, forward strand.
ACCTCCGATCAGAGTTTCTTATCTTTGATTTTCTTCCAGGGGACCCTCGGAGCTGCTTTCTACGATACCGAGCACTGTGTTCTGAACATTTTCAAAGAAATCTCCGAGTGTGGTGATTTCCAGAACATTCTTCGGATGTGCTACCAGTGTTCCCCTGATAAGGTTATCATCAATTCGAAACAGCAGCAAAAACTTTCCGAGCTCCTGGTGGATAGCTTTTTTCAAGGGGAATTCAGCTGCTGTAGAGGTAGTACCGGCATCCTTTTTTGTTTACGAACTCTCTAAAAGACGCCTGCTGAATCTAGCTCCATCAGGCCAGTCAGAAACTACAAACGACCACAAAGATATTTGGGTAAGTTCGGTGGTGAATTTAGATGACAAGAACAGTGTGAAAGCGGCTGGTGCCCTTCTACGGTATATTGATCAAAATCGAATTGGTATTGAGCTAGAGGAGAGTTTCATTCAGGCGCCAATTCTTGGTGTTGCCCAGGTCTCGCTCATGTCCTCGCTCTATCTGGATTCAAACACTCTGTATGCCTTGCAGATCTTTCAAGATGAAAATCATCCTTCCGCTGCAAAGAGAGGTCGGAGCCGAGGGAAAGAGGGTTTGAGCTTGTTCGGTAATATGAACAGGACTAAGTCTCGTTTGGGGTCGATACGGTTAAAACATTGGTTCCGAACCCCTTCTCGAGACATCAACTTGATACGACAGAGACAAGAGGCGATTCAGTTTTTTACACTCAATGAAAACTTGGACAAAGTTCTTGCTATCTCCGATTGGCTAAGAAGTGTTAAAAATATCACGAAAATCTTTGCCAAAATGGTCGCATCCCACATCTCCGTTCAAGACTGGCAGATTCTGTACAAAACTTTGTTTAGTGCCCTTTGTATTACGGATATGTGTTCATCAATTACCGATGAAGTTGAGATAGTGCAAGACTTCCGAAACATCGATCTATCAGGACTACGGGAGGTTCTGGCTATGGTGAACAAAATCATGGACGTCGAGGAATCAAAGCTAAAGAATCGGTTTGTTGTGAAGTATGGCATTGACATTGAGTTGGATGAAAAGAAGAGAGTTTATAATGGGTTACCAGAGTTGATGACAAGCATAGCAGAGCAGGAACTGGCTGATTTAGACCCTAGAATAGCCGAGTGTAGTGTGATATATCTTCCACAGCTCGGATATCTAGTATCGGTCCCCATCTACCCATTCCTGACAGAAGAAAACCAGTACGCACTGCAGAATTTGGAGTTTGTCTTCGCGACAAGTGACGCTATCAACTACAAGAGTGAGCGGACGAAAGAGTTGGATCGGCTGCTGGGTGACACACAAAGTGAGATTTCGGACCATGAGTCTGGTATTATGCACCGTCTACAGAACATGGTTCTGCAACACATGTCACCAATTAACACGGCACTCGATTTTGTGGCCGAGTTAGATTGCCTGATCTCGATAGCGTCCTTTAGCAAAGATCATGACCTGGTATTCCCCACGATAACACCTGAGAAGCAGATCAGTATAGTGGGAGGTCGACATATCCTCCACGAGTTATGTACTCGACAGTTTGTTCCAAATGATACGTATCTTGACCCTAACAACGGTCTACTGACCATCATTTCGGGGCCTAACGCATCCGGGAAGAGCGTCTATCTAAAGCAGGTGGCTCTCATCACTTACATGGCCCATCTTGGGTCGGCTGTTCCAGCAACAAGCGCTGATATTTGTGTTTGTGATTCAATTTTCACGCGTATCAAGTGTGTTGAGTCCGTGTCAGTCAACCTGTCTACCTTTATGCTAGATCTCAATCAGATCACAAAGGCGGTAAACGGTGCAACAAGTCGGTCGTTGGTGATCATGGATGAATTTGGTAAGGGAACGTCGAGACACAACGGAATCGCCCTTTTTACAGCAACTATGCGACACTGGCTTGCCCGGGTTGGAGAGTGTCCCTTCGTTCTGGCTGCCACTCACTATCACACTATATTCCACCGGCGACTCCTTCCACCCTCTCCCATTCTCCGGTACAAGACATTTGATATAGGGGACGATGGTAGCGGTGGTTTGGTGTATCTATTTAAGTTGATTGACGGGTATTGTTTGCATTCTCGTGCGACAAACGTTGCTCGATTGGCAGGAATTGACCAGTCAATTGTTGATAGAGCTGATGAGATATTATCACTGACGGCCACGGAAAAACAACCACCGCAACCTGACAGCGTTAAAGATAATAATTTTGAAAACTGCCAGACAGTCGTGAAAAGGTTTTTGGAAACTAATTTTGAGTTTGAAGAATCATCACATGAGTTCATTAGTTGGTTAAAAAGCAATCTTTGTTAGAAATTTCGTGTAAGTTTCGTTCTTTTAATCACAATTCAATGTGTTATTGCCCATTCCTGAACCCCGACCCCGACGAAAATCATATTATCCCCTCTGCACTGATTACGAAAGGTTTCCCCATTACCCCATCTTCCTGTGTTAGGGTACAATGATTTACCCCCCGACATCCGAGGAAACGTTCTCTATCGGAGAGGAAGTCCTGGCGAAATGTGGTGATGCCTTTTACCGATCTATTGTCATCAGCATCATGAGCAGTGGTAAGAAAATAAACTTTATTCAGAGAATCAGTGATTCTTACTGTATCTCGCAGATTCTTTTACTGGATCGATCCCACTTATAATAGAGTTTTGTAGGATGAAATTTTTGTTTTTGCGAATATAATTGATCTCCAATCTCCAAACAGACCTGTACGAAGTGCGATTGATTGACCACAACAGAGTGCAAAAAGTATCCAAGGCTAACTACCAGATCAAAAAGGTAAGGAACAAAAAATGTACAATAATTCAGGCTTTCGTGATTAGTTCTAAGACTTACTAGTTCCTCATTAGTCATTAATTAACTAATAATTAATTAATTAACTAAACTCACTTTCAGTTTGGATCAACAGCACCACCAGTTCCAATCCCCGATAAATCCCCAAAACAGTGGAATAACTTCACTGCCGACTCTACTTCCTTCTTCCAAAACAATGCCACCAAACAATCTGGCACAACACCCCTGAAATCTCACCTCTTCAGGTCTCCCCGGCTGTTCAAAACCTCCCCTCGGCCGCTTTACAACGGTATCCGAAACGGGAAGCCCAGCCCGATTATGACCATGGCGAATGTCAGCCCGGGCATTCTCAACAGCCCCGGAATGCTCGCCAGTCCTAGCCTCATTGCAATCAAGGACAACCTAGACCAGATCATGGGGGATTGTTTTGATAGTTATGAGAGAGCCCCAAGTGCAACTCCCAGGAATTTCCCCCTGACACCAGGCAACAATAAGGGGTTCACATCGTTCTTTTTTCCACCCGTACCCTCCCCTCTGTTGAGCGATCGGATTCAAAATCCTGGTAATATTAGCCCAACGATGAAAGACCCCTACACGGCGGTATCAATGGAGCCACTTCTGAATGAGTCCCGTCCTTACAGCATGGCACCATCCCATAGACATTTCTTTCCAAAAGCAGCCGCAGCGTCATTCCCCCGTGCCAGCTACTCTCACTTTTTCTGTGCGAACACGGTACCAACCCAAGATCGTAGCCCCGATCGCATTTCTCCCACAAGGCCTTCTTCAACGAGCTCCGCGGCAGCTGTAGCCACCGATGCTCTGAACAGTTATCATGACATCCCAACATGGACTGGTCGCCTCCCTCCCAAGAACAACATCGACACAAAGTACTCACGGAAAGTCTTTCTTGGTGGAGTCCCCTGGGATATTACTAACGATGATCTGCAGAAAAAGTTCAACGAGTTTGGATCTCTACAAATCGAGTGGCCGCCCACCAAAAACGGCCAAAAACCCAAGGGATTTGTCTACATCGTGTTCGATGAGCACTGTTCTGTCAACAGGCTACTGGAGCATTGCTGCTGGTCAGCCCGGTACTTCCGGCACCACATTGACGATGGAACGGTCTTTAAATCTCATGTCCGATCTGGCAAAATGCCAAACAAGGAAATCCAAGTAGTTCCGTGGAACATTAATGATAGTACCAAGGTTAACGGTCCCCAAGACAAGGTCAACATGAAGAACCAAGTGTTTATAGGGGGTCTACATGGAATGTTCACTGCAACATTCATCAGTAAAGTGATGAATGATATTTTTGGTAATGTGGTCTACGTGGAGATCGATACGGACAAGTATAAGTACCCGCTAGGATCCGGGAGGGTGAATTTCTCGAGTGACTACAGCTACAAGCAGGCCATTCAGGCGAAATATGTCAAGATCCTCTGTCAAGTTCAGAAGATTGAGAAGAGGATTCAAATTGACCCATACATCCGTGAGAACGAATGTTGTAGTTTGTGCACCAGTAGGGAGGGACGGCGGGACAGCCCCGGGCCGATTGACTACTGTCGGGCCTGTCTGGAGTACTTCTGTAATGAGTGCTTCAACCGACACGCGTTACGACTTCAGGGGAAGCATGAGAGAGTCACCAGGCAGAGGCACGGGAAATAAGTCACCCTATAACGCAAAACACTTCCGGGGGTTAAAGAATTGTAGAGTTAATATTTTTAAATAACTATAGTATAAAAGTAAAGAATCTGTTGTGTCGATCTACTTACAAATCTACACTTCCTTTATATTTGCACACTTTACAAGTCAAATCAAGAGATAGTTTTTTAAGTCCAAGAAGAAAAAAAGATAAAGAAAATTAAAAACATCACCACTATAATAACACTAACATATTTGAGAACCGAAAATAATACTAATCACTAAATTTACCTATACACACCTTTTAAGTATTTTCCCCTTGTTTTCTATCATTTATCGTGTGAAGATTTTTGAACGTTTTGGCCTTTTGTATTTTCCGTGTGTCGATATTTTTTCGATCTTCGGCGACTTTTCCAATTGCCCCCCGCAAATTTTTTATCGATCATCGGTTTTATTGTTTTCGTGGTGTGGTTTTGTTAGTTGAAGAAAGCATTATAAATGTTTACAGCAAATTGCTTTTTTGAGTTAAAATAAATTAAATAAGTATACATTTTCATATTTACACATATCATACACTATCTACACTATAATATTCGACATTATTATCGGTTATTATTTGTAACGTCTCCGAACAGTTTTGTTTTAGAACCATTTATGCATAGTACAACCAACATCAAGAATACATACACATATTGTTATTCATAGTTTATCCTTATTATTATTTTTACTACATATTATGTATCACACATTTATAACTTATTAGTCATATTTTAACACATATTATATCTATTACTCTCCATACTACTATTATAATGTATATCATATTATTATCATTATGTATTACAATTATTTATTTGTTACATATTATGTATTATTCTTATCTATTTATAGTAAAAATACCAAAAATATATCTACATACTTGTATAAGATATCGTTTTATTGTCAAGTTTGGAAAAGTTTGTTTTGTCAATGATCGATTAGTCGAAGTGAGCATGTTTTTTAGTTGAGAATAAAAAAAATCTTATTAACGTGTTTTTGGAAGCAAGTTTTATATCCCATAGTTTTATGCACCCTAATTTATAAAGTTAATTTATAAATTATATCAAATTTATAAACTGTAAATAACTTTATAGCATTAACTTGGGTGCCCTTATCTATAGTTATAACGTCTATTGGTGATAGCCGTGGATGTAGTAAAAGGTGCTCAAAAAAATGAAATAGTTTCCCAAAAAGTTCTGAAGATCCCGTTTTGAGCAGCTTATACTGCGTATCCCTTGCATGATATATCACAAATATATTTTTCCTAATTGTCTGTAGAAGTTATTTATCTGTGTTATACACCCTATACATAAAATATATTTATCTTTAAATGTCATACAAGGTTTTTCATCTTTTTCACAATTATTTAATTCACCTTGTTTTAATTCTGGCACGCTCTTCTAAAACAATCCCCCTGTCCCTGAACCGTTTCAATAACCTCCTATTTCAACATATTAGCTCGTAAAAAGTAAAATGCCTGGCGGAAAGAAGCGAACTGCTGAAGAAAAAGAAGACGTTACCAAGAGATTAAAAGATGACGTGACACGAGACGAACCTGATATTTTGGTAAGTATGTAAGCAGTTAGCAATTCGTATAATTGATAAAGAGACAAAGGTTTTCTCAGCCCATTCGCTATTTCGCTACGTCAGATCAGGGTCCGATTATTCTTTGAAATGAAGGGGAAATGAACTAAAACACTTCTCTGACAGGGATCTCAGGAGGGTGGAGATGCCTCCGATCAAATGACAAGTTTTATGAGAATGTTCCAAAACTCTGTTTCCCAGCGGACAGACTCAAGGAAGCGACACTCTGAACAGTTCTTCAATGCAAGCATCAAAGTGAGCAGCAAGAAGTTAGATGAGGTCGCAAAACAAGGTAATTGGGATCTCTCTCTCTCTCTCTCTCTCTCTCTCTCTCTCTCTCTCTCTAGACAGACTTCCCAAAACCCACTATAATAAACTAGTTACTTCCACTCAACAGGTTCCCAGAAAAACAAGTTATTTGAGAAATATCAATCCGAGATGTCGGCTATAATTCACAGTTTTGAGACTTCTATTCGCAAAGACAGACTTCCCAAAACCCACTATAATAAACTAGTTACTTCCACTCAACAGGTTCCCAGAAAAACAAGTTATTTGAGAAATATCAATCCGAGATGTCGGCTATAATTCACAGTTTTGAGGGGGAGGTTGAAAAGGGCCGGGAGGCAGAAGAGAAATTTGCTGCCACCCTTCGTCAACACCAGAAGTTTTTTGTGACCCAACGCGTGAATCAGGTATAGAGAGATAGACATTAGGCAGATCGAGATAGAGAATAGGGATAGGGAGACTGGGAGACGGAGAGAAAATATGACCCTAAATCCTGTCTACCAACTGTCTCCCCAGGCCAAGATTCTAAGCGACATGAAGACCTTGTTGAAACAGTTCAACAGTGCATGGGAACAGATGGATACCGCTCACTCAGCGCTTCATGGGGACGCAACGGTAAGTTGGATAGTTGGATATAATCTGTTCTTTCTAAAAATCTAAGGAACACTGAAGTGGGCCACTGATAGTATAGCAGTCTGAGATAAGTTGCTTTCTGTTTGGTTCTTTGTAGACATTTGGTTGATCGCCTCATGTAACATGTTTGATTGTCATAGTTTTTGTTATTCTCTCTGGGCTGTCCAAATGAACTAGACGGTTCCTCAATTTTAGATGTTGACTAACACCTGCTAAAACCTCTCACCCAGTCTGACCTGAAGAAGGAACTAGCTTTGCTCCAAAAGAAGTACTTGATGGAGTCCCAAAATACCCAACTAGCCAAGATGAAACAAAACATGCAACATTTACTATCCACCACTTTTTGAGAGACTATCAAGTGAAATTTAGACTATTGGCCATGTCACTTTCTCTCTTTGTTTCGAAGCGTTGTGCTGTCACCGGGACAAAAAGAGATACCATTGAATCATTTGTAAGAGAAAGAGAGTGATCATCAAAATATATTTTAGTTTATGTTGAATTATTGTTGTAAATTAACTTTTGTGTTTGCTAAAAAATGTATATTATTTACCTCTTTTCAAATAACTCAACCCACCCAACCATTCCTTCCAACAACTTTTAAAATCTCGGTTTACCGAAAAGGTCCCCCTAATTTAGATTTTATTGATATTTTACCTCTAACCCTTATTTAACCCTATTTTACAACCTCTAAACCCTATTTTACCTCAGCTCTAAACCCTATTTTATCCCTAAACCCTCATTAAGCCCTCATTACATAACATCTGGTTATAGGATGGAGGAACAGCCGCCAGCGTTCGATAAACCGTCCATCATGGATATGCCTTCTATGTCAGGGGTGAAGCTGAACATGCAGGTGAGATGTTCTGTCTGTCTGTCTGTCTGTCTGTCTATCTGTCTGTCTGTCTGTCTGTCTGTCTATCTGTCTGTCTGTCTGTCTGTCTGTCTATCTGTCTGTCTGTCTGTCTGTCTGTCTATCTGTCTGTCTGTCTGTCTGTCTGTCTATCTGTCTGTCTGTCTGTCTGTCTGTCTATCTGTCTGTCTGTCTGTCTGTCTGTCTATCTGTCTGTCTGTCTGTCTGTCTGTCTATCTGTCTGTCTGTCTGTCTGTCTGTCTATCTGTCTGTCTGTCTGTCTGTCTGTCTATCTGTCTGTCTGTCTGTCTGTCTGTCTATCTGTCTGTCTGTCTGTCTGTCTGTCTATCTGTCTGTCTGTCTGTCTGTCTGTCTATCTGTCTGTCTGTCTGTCTGTCTGTCTATCTGTCTGTCTGTCTGTCTGTCTGTCTATCTGTCTGTCTGTCTGTCTGTCTGTCTATCTGTCTGTCTGTCTGTCTGTCTGTCTATCTGTCTGTCTGTCTGTCTGTCTGTCTATCTGTCTGTCTGTCTGTCTGTCTGTCTATCTGTCTGTCTGTCTGTCTGTCTGTCTATCTGTCTGTCTGTCTGTCTGTCTGTCTATCTGTCTGTCTGTCTGTCTGTCTGTCTATCTGTCTGTCTGTCTGTCTGTCTGTCTATCTGTCTGTCTGTCTGTCTGTCTGTCTATCTGTCTGTCTGTCTGTCTGTCTGTCTATCTGTCTGTCTGTCTGTCTGTCTGTCTATCTGTCTGTCTGTCTGTCTGTCTGTCTATCTGTCTGTCTGTCTGTCTGTCTGTCTATCTGTCTGTCTGTCTGTCTGTCTGTCTATCTGTCTGTCTGTCTGTCTGTCTGTCTATCTGTCTGTCTGTCTGTCTGTCTGTCTATCTGTCTGTCTGTCTGTCTGTCTGTCTATCTGTCTGTCTGTCTGTCTGTCTGTCTATCTGTCTGTCTGTCTGTCTGTCTGTCTATCTGTCTGTCTGTCTGTCTGTCTGTCTATCTGTCTGTCTGTCTGTCTGTCTGTCTATCTGTCTGTCTGTCTGTCTGTCTGTCTATCTGTCTGTCTGTCTGTCTGTCTGTCTATCTGTCTGTCTGTCTGTCTGTCTGTCTATCTGTCTGTCTGTCTGTCTGTCTGTCTATCTGTCTGTCTGTCTGTCTGTCTGTCTATCTGTCTGTCTGTCTGTCTGTCTGTCTATCTGTCTGTCTGTCTGTCTGTCTGTCTATCTGTCTGTCTGTCTGTCTGTCTGTCTATCTGTCTGTCTGTCTGTCTGTCTGTCTATCTGTCTGTCTGTCTGTCTGTCTGTCTATCTGTCTGTCTGTCTGTCTGTCTGTCTATCTGTCTGTCTGTCTGTCTGTCTGTCTATCTGTCTGTCTGTCTGTCTGTCTGTCTATCTGTCTGTCTGTCTGTCTGTCTGTCTATCTGTCTGTCTGTCTGTCTGTCTGTCTATCTGTCTGTCTGTCTGTCTGTCTGTCTATCTGTCTGTCTGTCTGTCTGTCTGTCTATCTGTCTGTCTGTCTGTCTGTCTGTCTATCTGTCTGTCTGTCTGTCTGTCTGTCTATCTGTCTGTCTGTCTGTCTGTCTGTCTATCTGTCTGTCTGTCTGTCTGTCTGTCTATCTGTCTGTCTGTCTGTCTGTCTGTCTATCTGTCTGTCTGTCTGTCTGTCTGTCTATCTGTCTGTCTGTCTGTCTGTCTGTCTATCTGTCTGTCTGTCTGTCTGTCTGTCTATCTGTCTGTCTGTCTGTCTGTCTGTCTATCTGTCTGTCTGTCTGTCTGTCTGTCTATCTGTCTGTCTGTCTGTCTGTCTGTCTATCTGTCTGTCTGTCTGTCTGTCTGTCACCCCATCCACCACTTCAGGCATCTCGAAGGAGCAGCATGTTCGATAAACAACCACGATCCATGCACGGAACAACTGAAACTAACTCAAGAGGTCAGTAAATTGAGTTGGTGAGGTGGAATACCTTCCCCTACTCTGTCAGGCCAATACTCGGCCCGCTGTTCCCGAAAGAAATGAGAATTAAGTCTGGCCAATGCTTCCCATTCCCCACCCTTCTCCCCATGTTCTAACTCAACTGATCCCATCTTCTTCCCAGGCACATTCTCGCTAAAAGGCATTGTTGATCCAGCGGTGGCACTGAAAGACAAATCACAAGAGAATGGCAGTGATTTATCTGCATCAAGCAGCAGTAAAGTTAGACTTTCTACCCTACCTGATGTTCCCCATGGTATGGGTTAATTAGTTCCTTGTTAATCTTGTTAAATAATTAATGGTTAATTAACTCCTTCTCTTTCTTTGTAAGGTTAGTTTGTGTCTTGTGCCTTGTGTGTTAAATCCCAAGCACACCCTCTAAAAGAATTACAAAAAGTATGATTAATCAATTTTTGGGTGTCAAATATGTTTTCCCCTTCCCGGCCCAACTTCACCCTAACCCCCCACAGAGTTGGTGAGACAGACCAAGTCGGAGGATTCCCTTGATTCCCAAGCAATGCGTCAAAAGAACATGGCACCGCAATACGAGAACACCTATAGGATGGAACCAGATGCAAAGCCAACTCGAAAGGAAATGACGGATCTGCTAAACAATGTTTTAGACAGTCTGACTCCCGAACAAAAGAAATGCGAAGATTTTACGTTATGTGTCAAGGTATAGCTGTTTTTTATATTTCGTATCAACAATTTGTTGTAGCAACGTTTTTGTGACTTTGTATGTGATAGCAGCGATATCTTATCTTTCCAACCGAAATTTCAACTGTTACCCCCTTTCACAGATTGGCCAAGAAATAGCAAACAATGTGCTTGCAGCGTGTCACGATATCGGTCTGAAAAGGTATAACTTCAAAGTTCAATCCCCTAATTTCATGTTGAATTATCAGAGTTTCTAATAAAAAACTCTCGGTTGGCCTTGTCAGATTGCGCGACTCGCGGAGCGAGGGTTACGAAAGTAACAAGGTTGGCCCTATTTTCTGGAAAATCCGAGACTGCGACAGAAGTTGAGAAGTGAGCGGCGCGCGCTTAACAATTCGCGCAGAGGGAGTGGAGTTGAAGTGTTCAGCAGCTACCTCAACAGGAAGGGTGTGACTCTTGATCCCAGGGATTAATTGGGCGTGGCTCTAGAAAACCCCCGACTGAATTTACTGATATCCCATGTTTCAGGTACCGGTTTTTGTGCAATGTAACTACAGTCAGTAGACAGGGTGCCAGTGCACAACAAGCCAGCCGCCAGCTGTGGGACCACAATAGGGATACCTGGGATGAGGCAAGCATGAAACTGCCCGGTGCCCTTGTTTTCCTTCAGCTATACTGCATATACCTTGATTGAGGATCACTTATAGCCGCTATTTGAATATCTTGGGTCGCTCCTGATCTCTCTTGAAGAAAGGTTAGGAATTTCTCAGTAATAATATGAACACTGAATCAGTGGTGAATTAAAGGACATACAACCTGTTTTGGGGGTTTGAAATGTCATGGAAATGAAAAAAGGAACACATTTCTGTTTTATATATTTCACTCTGTACTGTATAAACTGCTGCCATTCCGTTTTTACAAAACACGTTTCTCAATTTTTGTTCAATATTCAATTGGAAGAGTAAAAAACTTTCTTTTCTCTGGGTAAATTTCCCTGTTAAGTTACACTGTCCCCATACCAGTGAACATGGGACATTTTAACCTTTTAATCAATAACAAAACAAAATACTCTCTCAATTGACTGTCATTATATCCAAGAAAATACATCAAACGGGTGCAAATTGCATTTATTTGCGCCCTTAATAATACCACCTATAAAATGACCAGCTACATGACAACCAACAGCTACCTACTGACAATCGGTTGATTCTCACCAGCTGTACTGCCTCGGCCCTTCTTAAACTCATTTATCAGGTTGGGTATGGCCAATATAATCAAAATCCAGCACACAGCTATAAGAATAAATGATGGCCAATACACAATGGGGTCACAATAGTTCGGGTTGACCGCTTTTGGTCCTTTCCACCCCTTAATTGGTGATTCCAGGTAGGGTTTTGTAGTTTCAACTCTCTTCAAGGACCAAGTTACCCAGAGTGTAGCCGCTAGAAGGAAAGAGAAAAACCCGACAAAGATTACCGCAACGGCAATTTGGCCTAGAACCTCGATTTTAAAGAGGTAGTGCAAGAAGGCCAGAGCTAGAATTACCACCCCCATTGCTATCATAAATATAGGAATCCCCATGCTCACAGGACACTGGTCTAGCTTTGCAATCCCAATTGTTATCAGAGCAATTGGCAGAAGGGCATAGAATGCAACGCCAATGATTTTATTTCCACATGACTCTTCTTCAGGTCCCTCTGAATTAGGATCTGTCCGCGTGGAATCGTCATCCTTCTCTTTTGGAGATGGTGATGGTGATCTAGATGGGGAGCTTTCTGTGACCATGGTCTGGGGCGTATCAATCATGACATGATAATATCAGAGAGAGACAAGTACACTGCAGCTGGAATCACATATTGTGAAAAGTCTCCTGTATGGACTGTATTATATGAGCGGTGGTTCACTGGTAATGATGGGAAGAGATATATGGGTGTCAATTGTCACCAGAAAATACGGAAACTTATGTGTGAATTTCTTATCTGGCTGGTCACTTCCGTCCAGTTGACAAAATATCCTAACACGCATGGGGGAATGAACTCACTAAGATATGATGTGGAATGCTTCTAAAGAATCTGTGGCAGGTTAACCGATGTTTGGATAAACAGACCAAGTTACTTTTGGTGAAGCAACTCATCATCTCGAGACTTGATTACTGTAATGTACTTTACGCTGGCTTACCAAAGAAACTCCTGGACAGCTTGCAACGGGTTCTGAACTCATGTGTCAGATTTGTGTATGGCCTGTATGGTCACCAAGAGAGTTATATATGAAAAAAGGAACACATTTCTGTTTTATATATTTCACTCTGTACTGTATGCTGCCATTCCGTTTTTACAAAATCAGTTTCCCACATTTTGTTCAATATTCAATTGGAAGAGTAAAAAACTTTCTTTTCTCTGGGTAAATTTCCCTGTATATATCATACAGTTGTAAAATTACACTGTCACCCAAACATGGGTCATGGGGACATTTTAACCTTTCAATCAATAACAAAAACAAAAATACTCTCTCAATTGACTGCCATTATATCCAAGAAGATACAGCAAGCGAGCTGGGTGCAAATTGCATTTATTTGAGCTCAACATAATAATAGCACATGTCATGACCAGCTACCTACTGACAATCGGCTGGTTCTCCCCAGCTGTACTGCCTCCCTTTTTAAACTCATTTATCAGATTGGGTATGGCCAATATTATCAAAATCCAGCACACAGCTATAAGAATAAATGACGGCCAATACACAATGGGGTCACAATAGTTCGGATTGACCGCTTTTGGTCCTTTCCAGCCCTTAATGGGTGATTCCAGGTAGGGTTTTGTAGTTTCAACCCTCTTCAAGGACCACGTTACCCATAGGGTGGCCGCTAGAAGGAATGAGAAAAACCCAACAAAGATCACCGCCACCGCAATTTGGCCTAGAACCTCGATTTTAAACAGGTAATGTAGGAAGGCCAGAGCTAGAATTACTACCCCCATAGCTATCATGAATATAGGAATTCCCATGCTCACAGGACACTGATCTAGCTTTGCAATCCCAATTGTTATCAGAGCAATTGGAAGAAGCGCATAGAAAGCTACGCCTATGATTTTATTTCCACATGACTCTTCATCAGGTCCCACTGAATTAGGATCTGTCCGCGTGGAATCCTCATCCTTTTCTTTTACTGATGGTGATGGAGATCTAGACCCCCTCGAAAGACACTGGTACCAGACCCCGCATAGTTAGTACTGTACTATATATCAGAGAGAGACAAGTACACTGCAGCTGGAATCACATATTGTGAAAAGTCTCCTGTATGGACTGTATTATATGAGCGGTGGTTCACTGGTAATGATGGGAAGAGATATATGGGTGTCAATTGTCACCAGAAAATACGGAAACTTATGTGTGAATTTCTTATCTGGCTGGTCACTTCCGTCCAGTTGACAAAATATCCTAACACGCATGGGGGAATGAACTCACTAAGATATGATAATTATGAACAATCGTTGTACAATCTCAACGTACGGTCCAGTGTGTGTAATGTACACCCGAGAGTGTACAATATTGTACACGAACTCTCTCTCTCTCTCTCTCACACCCATCTGCATCTCTTGATTGGCGGGAGTTGAGTGTGCGCGTGTACACGATTCCGCGCAGGAAATCCAATCAAAGTGGTATCGCGCCCTACATTTTAGGAATCACGGACCACACGTGTGTCACAACTTTCGATTTGCCTCATACGGCGTCTAGACGGTGTAGCAACGCTGTCTAGAGGGGTTTTAATGAAATCCAGTAAAAACGATATAAAATCGCTTGAGACGGAGAAAAACGTGCTTGATCAAGCTTGAGACGACGTCAAAAAATAAAAATTGTACTGAGTTACAGACGGGGTTTCAAAGTCCATCTCAACTTCTGATTTCAACTTTGAAACGATACCGTCTAGACATCGTGACGGTACAGTCTAGACAGTGTCCAACAACGCAACAATGTCTGATACCGTCTATAACCCGTTGCTACACCGTCTAGACGCCGTATGCGGCAAATCGAAAATTGCCCCAATTGGGGAGGTAAGGGGACACCGCTGAATCAGTGAAAAGACAGAAACTCTTAAACCTCTCCCTGGATATTCGACCAACTGATATACAGTGGGGGTAATAAGAACCTAAACAGAAAATATTCAAGAGTCTGTCACAATTTGTTGAGTAAGAGGTCAAGTCACGATGTAGGGGAGACTTGACCCATATGGAACACTTGCCCAAATGGAATT
>AVPN01000597.1:0-15533 GCA_000695325.1 Pleurobrachia bachei
GTCAAAACAAACAGTACGCACCCCTAGACCCGTGTTTGTGTGTACATGGTTTTGTCATGTCGTCTACCCCGCCATGTTTGACCCGACCTATAAGCTCCGAAAGTTCTTCAAACACCTTCGAAAGTGTCTCTATCACCTCGGCAACTCAGGGTGGCCCTCCCGGGAAGCTCTGTTACCATCTCCGAAAATCCATCAAGCACTCCTGGATGGCCTTCAAACATGTCCGATATATGCTCCGCTACCTCTGATACTAATGAAACTACTGCATGTGATGGACCACTTACCAGTTCAGGATCAGTCGTCGCATGTGGACCAGTTGCTGAAGTTGCCGCGTGTGACGGACCAGTCGCTGCATGTGATGGACTAGTTGATGCATTTAATGGATCAGCTGCCGCAGGTGCCGATAGCACATGTAATGGACATGTTAAACATGAGAAGGATACCCCTCCTTCTCCTGAGATTCCGTCACCCTCCCAGTTAGCTGCAATCGTGGAGGAAGTTGGGGATCAAGAGATGATCTCGGACATTACGCCACAACCCAGTGCTGCTGTAGCTACTACACTAGGTTCCGGTGAAGATAAGTCCCCTAAAAAACCAGTGAGGACGAGGGTCGATGCCGTAGTTAAGGTTGAAGCACCAGGCCAGCGGAGGGTATCCCTTGCTCGGCTGCACAGGGGTGACACTGTTAAGAAGCCCCAGACATTGGATGAACTACTGGGAAGTGAGGCTGGTGATGGAGTGAAGACGCAAGTGTTGGTAGAACAAGAAGGGACATCTGAAGTAGAGAGTGACCAGAAAACAGAACTACCAGAAAAACACGCTGAGACACAACAAGAATTGTTCGTTGAAAAAGCCAAAGAATACAAAACTAGAGGACCAGGGGAGAAACGAGATCAGAAACCAGAAGAGAAAAAACCAGAGGTAAAGGAGGCTGCAACCCAATTTGAGGAGATCAAATCAGAAGAAGGACCCCTAGCCTGGGATAAAGGAAGTAGTAGTAGGAAAAAGTCTTCCCGAAAATCAGGAAGTGGTAGCTCAAGAAGGAAGAAACAAAGCAGACGAAGTTACAAGAAAAAGTCAGTCGATTTCATATTTCTTAAATAATGTTACTCTTATAATATTTCGGGCCCCTTCCCCCCTTTCTGAAACTATATATTTCCCATCAGCTACCTTTCTGAAACTCTATATTTCAGGTCGCAAACACCCGATCCACCGTCCCGTGATGTACCTGACGTGCCACCTGAGGTTCCAGCCAAGCCCGGCCGTCCTGCAAAACCCACCAAACCAGTGATTGAAGAGCCCCTCTACGCGACAGTTAACGTGGGGGAGAGGACGGCTACCCTTGTTGATCTAGAACTGGATGTAGAAGAAGATGAACCTCCTCCACTACCACCCCCATGTCAGGGTAAGTGAGTTGATCTGCCCTGTGTGAGTCACACAAGGTTGGTGGCGCAGTCACTTCTCTAGGGTGACTGCGTCACTAACACACAAGGTGAGTCCTGAGAGATACCCCTTCCCTGACAGGGTACTGTACCATGTGCTGGGGGTTCCAGTTATTTTGTTCAAACCTGTACACAAACACCCAGTTTATTTTCAAATCAAATCAGATTCGTCTAGTGATAGTGAGTCGCATCAGTGTAAGGATGAAGTGGAGGAAGGTAATGGTAGCTGTGCAAATGTATACCTCGAGCATGAACTCTTCTTCTTTTCATATACATACTCGAATCTGGGAGCTCTGAATAATCTTATACATGTGACATTTGTGTGACAAACTGAACTCGCATGAAACTTCATGTAATGATCTTAATCTTTCGTGTGACGGACGTGACACTCTTGACTTGTTCAGACTGCTTCATGTGGCTTCAGAGAGTATGCACAATACAAGGATACTGATACATGAACTAAACATCAACAGATTACAACTAAACAACAACTGATTACAACTGTTACTCTCAGATGACCTGTACGAAACATTTGACGACTTGTTGCCACAACCGACAGCACTGTTACGAACAGACCAACACCGCTCACCAGTCTTTAGAACACGAACTATACCCCGACAATCTATAAGCCTCAAACGGCCCCAGACAACCTCCCCTCACCGTATGTGGTTAATTATTGTATGTGCAGGGTGTTCCTTGACCGTCTCTTTCTGTTTGAACAAAACACAAGTGCGGTGTGCTGTAATTAATGTTACACAATATGTGTGTGTCTTAGAATCGGTTATTTTATGTCACAGTCATAATGCTGAACTATGTTACGAATCCCACAAAATGTTTGAAAGTTACTATTGAGTAGCAAATACAGTTTAAATTTAACACTTTTTCTTTTGTCCAGGACTTCGTGCTGTATCAATACACGAGAAACAACAATGTGGCGCCTATGATCCGTACCGAGGCACCTAGGATAACTGGTAAGTGAGGGAGATAGAGGGAGATAGAGTGAGAGAGAGGGAGATGCAGGGAGAGAGAGGGAAGAGGGATAGAGCCGCTTAGCACTACACTACGAGGTGTTATAAGGCACAGCTGTTCGTGTATACCCTGTAAGAACTTTCAACAGTTGTCTATTATGTAGTGCACTCCGCTCTATTTGTTCTCCGTATTATATTCATCTCTGATTGTTCTATAATGTCTCTGAAAGACCCCGTTTCACCTTCTGCAGAGGATCACCAATATGAGGACCTCTTTTACAAGAATACCCACTCAGGTCTGTGTTGTTTTACATCTCCTAGACAGTCTTATGAAAGTCTGTCTGGTGAACCTGAAATTATCATAAAAGTCGTGATTCGTGGAATTCTTGATTTTGAATTTTGATCTCAAAGCTCTGCCATACACCTGATTGATCCATGCCCCATGATTGGCTGAATTATCCAATTACACCTAAATAATATCAAATTGATGACTGTGTATCATGACTGTGTATGGGATTGTATACAATCTCATCTCATCAGGAGGGGAAGTTAGGGATGCAGTTTTTGAGTTGAATGATTTCTTCGGTCTCCCTCTGCTCGCTACAAAACTAGCATTATCTTCTCAATCATCAAACAATGCTGTTTCTCCTACTCGCAGTACACTTCCCCCTCCCTCCCGCACCCCGCCTCGGTCTCCCTGCCTCTCACCACCACGGTCTCCCTCTCTATCCCGGGCTCAGCCCCCTGAGATGCCAACGAAACGGCGCCACCACTCCGTCCAGCGGGTACCTGGGACTTGTCCCCCTCCACCTCTACCGACCAAGAAACGACTCTCAGAGCAGAACAATTACGAGGAAATATGGGTCGATTTGAAGGGTCCTGCAGTAGGGGCTGGTGGTGATATGACTCGTTCGGCCCCAACCCTCCCGGCACCGTTCGGTTCGGACCCGAAAGCAGTTGAGAAACTTAGGATAGTGAAGCAGAAATTTGGTAACCATGTGTAACCAAAATACAGTTGTATTGTGTAACCAAATGCGTAACTATGGAATCAGCAGATCAGACCGTGTCATCCCCTGATTAAATGATCTTGGTGAAACGGAATGTGTTTTCACGTTTCAACAGATTTCAATGCTGTATTTGGTTGTTTTCTCTAATCAACATGTTTGTTTCAGGTAATCACGGCGTTATGGAGGCCAACTACGCTACAATTGGTATGTTCATTCAACTTGTTTTTAACTCCTTCAGTATTATCTTGAATATGTTTTCAGTTGAGCTTATGGCCTTCCTATAATTCCTTGTTGAATGTTGTTTCCTCTACACATATTTCCTGATCTCTCCTAATTCTGCTTCCTCCTACAGGCGATGATTTAAGGACCCGATCTAGAGACGAACTGGACAATAAATCAGGTGAGGCCGTGTAGTTACTGATTATTTGTAGTTAGTAGCACCTATAACACATTAGGTTGTGATTTCTAGTAATTATTATCTTTCCACAGCAACTATTTCTGTGGTTTGTGATAGGTCTTGTTAGTTGTTTTGGTATTTTCTCTCTCTCCCTCTTTCTCTGTATTCTGCGTGACATCGTGTGTAGGAATATATGATGATACCTCTTATATTTGCCTTGGTCGACCCTTTGAACAAAACAAATCTTCTCTAACTATCATAGCACTTCCTTTTCTCTCTCTCTCTCTCTCCCTTTCTCTCTCTCTCTCTCTCTCTCTCTCTCTCTCTCTCTCGCTCTCTCTCTCTCTGTCTCTCTCTCTCTCTCTCTCTCTCTCTCTCTCTCTCTCTCTTTCTCTCTCTCTCTCTCTCTCTCTCTCTCTCTCTCTTAATTATTGTATGTGCAGGGTGTTGCTCTCGACCACCTCTTTTTTCGTTTGAACAAAACACAAGTGCGGTGTGCTGTAATTAATGTTACACGTCATGTGTGTCTCAGAATCGGTTATTTTAGCTATGTCACAGTCATAATGCTGAACTATGTTATGAATCCCACAGAGTGTTTGAAAGTTAATATTGAGTAGCAAATACTGTTTAAATTTAACACTTTTTCTTTTGTCCAGGACTTCGTGCTGTATCAATGTACTCTCCCACGACAAGAAACAACAATGTGGCGCCTCTGATCCGTACCGAGGCACCCAGAATAACTGGTAAGTAAGGGAGATAGAGGGAGATGGAGGGAGATAGAGAGAGAGCCGCTTAGCACTACACTACGAGGTGTTATAAGGCATAGTTCGTGTATACCCTGTAAGAACTTTCAACAGTTGTCTATTCTGTATAGTAGTGCACTTCGCTCTATTCGTTCTCCATCATATATTCAACTCTGATATTTATTGTTCTATATGTCTCTGAAAGACCCCGTTTCACCCTCTGCAGAGGATCACCAATATGAGGACCTCTTTTACAAGAATACCCACTCAGGTCTGTTGTTGTTTTACATCTTATCTCAGGCAGTCTTATGGAAGTCTGTCTGGTGGAC
Organism: Pleurobrachia bachei; assembly: GCA_000695325.1. Lineage (NCBI taxonomy): Eukaryota > Metazoa > Ctenophora > Tentaculata > Cydippida > Pleurobrachiidae > Pleurobrachia > Pleurobrachia bachei. The sequence continues at coordinate 4,887 of AVPN01000597.1, forward strand.
CTGAAATTATTATCCAAATCATGATTCGTGGAATTTTTGATTTTGCCTAGAACCCGTTTGATCCATGATTGGCTGATTGATTATCCAATTAAAATAGACCTGAATAAAATATCGAATTGAATGTATCAATGCTGTGTGTGGGATTGTATACAACCAAATCTCATCAGGAGGAGAAGTTAGGGATGCGGTTTTTGAGTTGAATGATTTCTTCGGTCTCCCTCTGCTCGCTACACAACTAGCATTATCTTCTCAATCCTTAAACAATGCTCCTCCTCCTACTCGCAGTACACTTCCCCCTCCCTCCCGCACCCCGCCTAGATCTCCCTGCCTCTCTCCACCACGCTCTCCCTCCCTATCCCGGGCTCAGCCCCCTGAGATGCCAACGAAACGGCGCCACCACTCCGTACAGCGGGTACCTGGGACTTGTCCCCCTCCACCTTTACCAACCAAAAAGCGGCTCTCAGAGCAGAGAGATTACGAGGAAATATGGGTCGATTTGAAGGTTCCAGTTGGAGGTGGTGGTGATATGACTCGTACCCCAACCCTCCCGGCACCGTTCGGTTCAGACCCGGAAGCAGTTGAGAAACTTAAGATATTGAAGCAGAAATTTGGTAACCATGTGTAATTAAAGTGTGACCAAATGCGTAACTATGGAAACAGCAGATCATATGACATGGAGATCGTTATCCCCCTGATTAAGTGATCTTGGTGAAAAATTTCAGCAGATTTCAATGCTGTATTTGTATTGGTTGTAGTCTCTAATCAGTGTTTGTTTCAGGTAATCACGGCGTCATGGAGGCAAACTACGCTACAATTGGTATGTTCATTCTTTCCTAGTTAGACTTTGTTTCGAGCGCCGCACACTCGATTCATACAAATGTAAAAGGAGGGTTAGAACATAACAAGTTCATTCAACGTGTTTTAAAACTTCTTCAATATCTTGAATATATTTTTTCAGTTGAGCTTATAGCCTTCCTAGAATTCTTTGTTGTTTCCTCTCCACATATTTCCTGATCTCACATAGCTAATTCTGCTTCCTCCTACAGGCGATGATTTAAGGGCCCGATCTAGAGACGAACTGGACAATAAATCAGGTAAGGCCGTGTAGTTACTAATTATTTGTAGTTAGTAGCACTTACACATTAGGTCGTGATTACTAGTAATTATTATCATTCCACAGCAAAACTATTTCTGTGGTTTGTGACTGGTCAGTGGTCTTGTTAGTTGTTTTGGTCTTTTCTCTCTCTCCCTCCCTATTTTTCCCTCTGTATTCTGCGTGACATCGTGTGTAGGAATATATGATGATACCTCTTATATTTGCCTTGGTCGACCCTTTGAACAAAACAAATCTTCTCTAACTATCATAGCACTTCCTTTTCTCTCTCTCTCTCTCTCCCTTTCTCTCTCTCTCTCTCTCTCTCTCTCTCTCTCTCTCTCTCTCTCTCACTCACATCCCATCGTTTTTCCTCACTCCCAGCCTGTAGTGTATTTTGTTTGTTCTGGACGAGTGTGTGATGCAGTAGTTATCTTAGTGCAGCTGTTATCGTGGTAGTACTGCATCTATTGCTCATGTGATCTCTCACCGTGAAGAAAGATATTTGTTGTGTGTTCAAAAAAATTCTAAACTCGTGGAACATGGATCGTTTCTCCAGGCAGCGGGCTGTCAGAGGCAGGAAAAGTGGGTCATCTCTTTCCCGTCAGCTCTCAACCCCGAACGAGGAGCTGGAAGGAAGGGAAGTCGTGTTGCGGAGAGTTCGGTCTGATAAACAAAGATCATCATTTAGACAGAGATGCAGATCTGTATTTGAGCCTCTTGTGTCGGAGTTTGGAGAGAGGTCCAGTGTTAAAAGGACCAAGTCGAGTCGAGAGGAAAAACGGGCTAGTTGGGTGGAGGAAGTGGAAGCGATCTCGAAGAAGCGATCTAAATCGTGTAGAAAGCCGAAAAAGAATGAGGTTCCATCCACCCCCAAACGACTATCTATGTCGTCATTTCGGGGATCTAAAAAGTATGACCAAACAATTGTTAGACGATCGAGTTCCAATAAATCTAAATCAAGTTCCAGCAAGACTAAATCAAGAACAACAACTGATCAAAAAGCAAAGACCGACTCAAATAAAACTACTGATAAACAAGATCAGGGAAAGTCAAGAAAAGGATCCAGTTCAAAATCCAACAGCCCGGCAGATATTGCAGAAGAACCTGTTTTGAGAAAGAGATCCACTCGGAGATCACGCCCAACCCCAATCATCGGAGGAACAACCCTTGACCCTCTAGAACAGCCCACTCCTTCCCCACATCTGGCTGCAGAGCCTGCAGTTATACTCCGCCGATCCAGTCGGAAACAACGTCCTAACTCACTTTTCCTAAGTGGCAGATTTTCAGCATTTTTTGGTAACAGCGGGCCTTCTCTGTCAGATATCCCGGACGGTACGGCCTCTCTGCCTAGGACGAACCATAGAAAATCTCCCTCAGAACAGGATTTATCTCGTGTTGTTGGTGGGGGAACATTAGATGGACGGGTGACTCGGAATAGACATGGATCTAACTTCTGGAAGCGAGACCAACCAGCACATAACACACTGGAAGTCTCAAATACCAAATCAAAACACGGCGGGATTTTTAAACGGGACTTCTTCAGGTCAATACCGGGTATAATTGGGTCGAATGATCAGAGTCTTCGGGCCAGTATCAGGTCTTCGTTTAGGAGGTTTATTACAAAGACAGTTGATATTGAGGGTTTCGTGGTGTGTGACCGGTATTTGACCCGAGACGCTTGGGAGAGGGTCTCAGAAATGAGTTACTGGGAAATTAAACCCCTAATTGGGGATATGGATCGTGTATTTCAGGCGTGTCCACGGCAGATTAAAGAATCGTACAGGATAGAAGGGACGTATCATGATTTAGATTCCTTGGGGCTGTTTCTCCGGCCCTACCAGCCGTTTATGGACGATAAACAATACGTTGTAGAGTTGCGACCGAACAGTTATGTTCTCCTTCACCCCCTTCACACGGGGGAGAAACAGTTGTGGGTGGTCAATGTTGGACCCCTCCTCGACATGTCCCATTTGTTCGGGTGGGGTGTTGGAGTGGATATACTAACGACCTGTACACATGTACAGTGTGCTCTTAGTGCACTTGCCCAATGCCCGTCCTCAGGTATATTAGGAGAATTGGTACTTTTGTTCTTGCTAGCGCAGTGATTGTAAAATCTATCAACCTGGTCCCATTCCAAACACATTCCAGATGTTTGCACTGGTGGTTGAAATTGTGATCACTATATTCGGTTGATTTTTAACATCCTCTGTTTCAGAGTTGTCTCTACCAAGATCGGACTACACAGGAAGTTCAGCTGCCCCTCAATTATCTTCGGACGAGGAGGAGGACAAAACATATGAAACACGTAAGCCTTGAACTCTGTGACTTTCCCGGCTTGTCTCACAAAAGTCTGCCACCATTTCAGAATGTAATATGACAATTCCCGACCTCGGTAGTTCATAAATTGATATGGAGTAGTTTTATCTCTATCTCTTTCTCTCTCCCCTTTCTCTCTCCCCTTTCTCTCTCCCCTTTCTCTCTCTCTCTCTCTCTCTCTCTCTCCTCTCAATTCTCTCTGCTCCACCAAATATTTATTACCCAGTATGTACTACTACAGCCACAGCTCCATCCAACCAAAACACATGTCAAGCTTTACACGGCATGTAATTCATTTTACCGTCATGGACAACCTCCTTTCCCTTGCCGACACCTTTCTTTTCAATTTAGTTGATTTTACAAAATCTGTTGCGGAGACCGATGGGGGAGGCAAGGCTACAGCTCCAGGGGATAAAAAGAAGTTTGGACAATCATTGGTGTCCAAGAGGTTTCGTGGGATGAAGGTACATATTGAAATTTGTTTGAGTTCGAGTTCGGGTCTGATCAATTTGAGACCGATGTGCAGAATAGAAACTGAAAAGTATACTTCTATTTTTCAGGGATTGCTCAACCAAATGACAGATAAATCACACTTTTCCTTACCAAGTGAGTAATACCAAGCTTTTGATTACTTCCTGGTTCACTGAATCCCAAACCCCCTTAACCAAATGCAACCTTTCCAGAACAGTATAACATCTGATAATGATTCACTAGACTTCTGTCAGACCACTGACCAGATAAGACCCTGTTTTGAATTTGATTATACAGGGCCCAGTATTAATCCCCGTATATTTTCAGCAACACACATACACAGTGCTGCTAGTACGACAGCATTTGCTGACATCCAGGCCATGGAATTTGTATCAGAGTTCGGAAAACGGACAGTCCGGCCGAGTGGACCACGCGAGATGCCTAGTCACTGGGTGAAATAGAGGGACAATGTAGGAGGGACAGAGAGACTCAGAATGAGTGTATGAGAGAGTGTGAGAGAAAATTGTTATCTTGCTTTTTGTGTATCATGTTTGTTTGTGTATCTCTGTGTGTACGTATATTTTAACCAGTTTGACACGTTTTTAATCCGCTATAATAACATGATATACTCGCCTTGAATTGTACAGATAATTGATTAGAGATAATTACTGATTTCCCTTGAATGACTTGCCTAAAACCCGTGTTTTTGTTTGAATGTTTGACTATAAGTCCCTGATTCGGAGAGGACCATAAACGATGAGTGAGTGAATCGATTGATGGTGATACACGGTCGCCTGTTAGGTCATCGTGTTTCAAGAGCCGACGAGGCCGGTCGCGATCGATCGAAAATATGGATCACTAATTGCACCGTGGGAAAATATCCGATTTTCCCACGTGCGCGCGTCAGTCTGCGCATTTACCCATCATCCGGACAACTCGCGCCACCCTGAACCGTGCAATTCCAGAACTGTGTTCTGCTGCAGATCAAGCAGCGTGATCGCACGCAGAGGTCCAACCTCCCTCTCCATACCACTAAGAACAAATAAGATGCATCGTTTAAAAAACGAGTCATGTAAAAATTAAATTCATTAGCTTCAAAACTACGGCTTTTTCAGTCCAATACTAGAAAGAACCTCAACCGGGCTTATGTCATCTTTCCACTGTGCTCTAGCAAAAGTAACCGGGGTGAACTTGGGTGGTTTAATTTGGAACTCCTTGGAACTTCCGGGGATACTCAGCTGAAGATTGTATTTATCGAATTTAGAAGCCGCAGTTGGAGAGGAGAGAGAGGGTGGCTGAATGGGTTTCGTATGGTCACTGCTCCTCACAAATTGCATCAACTCATCCCAGGAATCAGATTGTGATTGTTGAGACATTACTAAAGTGTGGAGGAGAGTTAGGGAGATGAGGGATACAAATGAGAAACAGCTGGACCGAGTCAGATACTCCTGCACTTCTGCAGCTGATGTCACGGGAAATTGAAAAGTAAAAACGCCCATTTTTTGTAAGACAAAAAAGTGGATATATCAAAGCATAAATTACATATTTAAGGATATATTTACATATCGTACATTCACATCACTTCAACAGAGTTCAGATTGCCTAGCTCGACCCCAAGATGTATTTCTAAAAGTTCTATACTTATTCCAAACATTTCATTGGTCGCATTCTCTCTGTCAGGCATCCAGTATGGCGGGTTATCGAGCTGGCAGGATTTCCTCGTCGTGTCGTTTGGTATAGGTCCCAGCTTTTACATGTTTGCAGGCCAACCTCCCTTCCCCTTATAGATGGGTCCCATATAGAGACAGGAGTTTCGGAGAGCTTTCTGTGCCTGCCATAACTCTCGGTCAAAAGGATCAGTTTTGGACGCCCCACCATCACCACCTTCACTTTCCATACTCCTGAAATGTATTGGCATGAGACAGATTGACTGGCAGATTGTATGCGTGTGAATGAGAAAATGAAAAGTAAGATATTGTTATACTTAACCAGCTGCCATTCAATGCAGTTAGAGAGGATGAATGGTAGAGAGTTAAAAATGAGACAATCAATGAGATTGGATTGGGGTGTATGTGCGGTGTTTTCACTTTGTGTGAGAGAGAGTGCATCATCGCAAGCATCTTTTAGTCTCACACATTCAGACTTTCTCATCAGTATCTCTCTCTCTCTTTCATTCCGTATGTCCCTCTCTTTCTCTCTCCCACTGCACAGTCAATCACTGAGACGAAGCTACTACTTTTAATGCATTCAACTACTCATGAATGAAAGAAAACAAAACAAATTCTCTCTATCTCACTCCTCCAAACATTTTAGAAATATCAGAAATCCCTCTCTCGATCTCAACTTATGTTGAGTAATTCAACAACTCAACTTACTCTGTTGGTGATGTGCTAGGGTTGGAGTAGGTGGAGATGATACGACGAGGGAAGGTGTATTCCCGACATAATCCCTCAACCTGCTCCTCTACTGCTGCATCCAGCACATCTCCTGATCTCTGTAGGAGAGAGAGAGATGGGGGGTGAGGGCTGGGGTGAAGTGGAGGGATGAAGGGGTGGGGGGGGTGAAGGGATGAGGGTGAATGTATGAGAGGTTGGGGTAAAGGGGTGAAGGGCCGGGATGGGCTGAGGGGCTGGGATGGGGCCGGGTGAAGGGGTGAGGGGTTGGGGTAACCGTAAAGGTGTGACGGGGCTGGGGTGAGGGTGAAGGGGTGAAGAGGACCAAGGGAGTGTGGAGAACACGTACCTTCTCCTCAACGTATTTTGCTGCCAAGTTGAATTGGGCATCTTTCTTTCTCGCCAGGATTTTTGATCTTCTCAACGCTTCCAAATGGAAAGACATACTGAGAGCTAGATGAAAAGAAAACTGTTATAGCAGAAATGATGAAAATCTGTCAGGCCAATGCAATGCTCTGAACACAGTTTTCTGTCAGGACAATGCTCTGACAGATGAAAATCGCAAAAGATAGTAATGGAGTAATGGACCATGTCAACGTTACACTAGACGTATCCGATTATCAAGTGGCACACAGGAACACGTACAATTACACATTGTATTGAAACAGACACATACAAAGTGAGAGCTAGGAAGGATCATCCTTAAATCTTTTGTTACGCCAGCAGCTGTGTATACAATTGCTACAATTGCTACAATCTTAGTTGTAGAAGCAGTATTTTGAGTAGCCTATTGCCTTCCAGATTTCACAATACAGATACTGACAGTTGTATACATTTTGTTTTTTAAAAGAAAATGGGAAATGCATCACGCGGTTGAATGTAGTTCTCAGCGGACGCTATTTAAGTGGACCACTGGCCATAATGGGTATAACCACAACATCTGTTGTATCTCTCTCTATCTCTCCTTTATTCTCTCTCACAAACACTCTCTCTCCCTCCCTCTTATTTCTCTCCTTCACTTTCTTTCAGAATCTCGGACCCCTTGTATTCCACTAAATTGCGTGCTATTATTCTTCTCAGTGTATTGAATCGTGATGAGGGTACTAGTCGCTCGCATATGCTTCAATGCCTTACGTTATTAAATCCTTTCTCTCTCTCTCTCTCTCTCTCTCCCTCTCTCCCTATATCTGTCTACCTCTCCATCTCTCTATCTCACTGTGGTCTCTATATTATACAACGATCTAGAGAGCTAATGGCAGCAACAGGTGTTGTATGTGTGCCGCGATCCTTTTGGAGCTCCCACACCACTCTCTCTCCTCCTTTTGCTTTGTATACACTGTGTGTGTGAGAGAACGCTTCAGATCTCTGCTCTCTAGTCTATACTTTGTTTTTAGCTTGTGTACTATATTATGCAATAGTGTACATTCCGTTACTTCTACGCTATGAAAAACGCAAATTTATTATTTCGGTGATTGCAATAATTTTCTCTTTTTCACTTAGATTTAGTTGACATTTTCATACCTAACGGAAATCAAAGTGACTCTTTTTACTTGCAAAAAGCACCAATTTAACTGGCTAACTAGTGTTACAACACCTCCCCCAGCTATGCAGACATGTTTCATAGTGCTAGCACTATCTGGGTTCCTTTGGATTGCTACCGGTTACAGTGATTGGCACATGGAAAATGATTGGTACTCCTTCGATCCTGATCTAGATCTGTTAGATGTTAACGGGTCACTTGGTAATGTTCATCTGTACATGCCCGGACCAAAGCTGACGACTCATCTGGATAGGGAGGAGAGAACGCTACCTAGAGGTATTTTGTATGCCATTTGATATTTTTAGGGCTTTTCCAATTTTCTGTACCAAAATTAGGTTACAAAATAACCGCTTTTATCATCTTTAATCTGCAGAGCACGAGGTGAAATGCTGGACATGCTATACTTTGGACACACTGGAGGTCTCAACTAACAACTGTAACAAAACCCTGTGTACTGGGAGACATCTTTCAGCCTGCTACAAATGGCATGTGAGTTCGATATTATTATAGTGAAGTTGGCCTTTCCCGCATCTTTATCAATGATCACTCATTCACTTTGGAGGTTATATTATTATAAGTATTATCAAAATGTCATAAATTATTCTAATTTTATTACTCCCACAATGCCCTATCATTACGATATATATCTTACCAGGTGAAATATGGATTCAAAAGGTACAGGACATACAGAGGGTGCATGGACAACTACACTGAGATCGACTATGAAAGTAAGAAATAAGCATGATCTATAATGTTAAAATTGTAGTAAGTTTTAAGTCGGTTAAACGTTTTGATAGCAAGAAATTAGATGCCCAAACACAAAAGGGTATGACATGATAAAACCAAGCGCCACTATGAAATTCAAATAATGTTCCCTTCAGATGCCATGTGTAAAGGAACGGGATTGCCCCTGAACGAGACGTGTGAGTGGGCCCTGTGTAAAACGGATTTCTGTAACAGTGCCCTACTCCACTCCCTCCCGACACTACCCATCCTACTCCTACTGGCCCTTCCCCTCGTCTTCTTCCGATAAACTATAATCAATATTGACCTATGTTCAATCACTTTGTTTTTCTATTAATGCAGATTCATGTTCACTATGCGGTTTTTAGAGCTTGTTGTGCAGAAAGCGCTTGACTGATTTTAAAATAAATGCTTATTATTGCGTGCTGTTTTAAATATTTTGCCGACTTTATTTCAATTTGATCAAATAATAAATATTCAAGTGTTTACTACTTAGTTAACAACAAATCACGAGAATAGAGAGCTGTGTCTAAATAACACAACTATTCATTGTCCTCTTCTAAGAGTGCCTGGCAAGTAGGTACACGAAACTTTCACAAACTTTCTTGTCAGAGAATACTCCCGTCTCAATTTTGTTCAAAGAGAGGCGACCAGTCACCACTGCACTGTCTGGACAAAACGCCTATTTGGTGGCAATCACTTCAGAAAAACTACACAGCACCTATCAGTTAGTTAATGTAAGCGACATAAATGATAATCGTTGTACATACGATGACAGGCAACGCATTGCATCGGTTATTATAACAGGAGTCAGGGTATTATCATTGAGCTATATATGGGAGGCAAAGGAACACGGAGTTGATTACCCACATCGTTTTACCAGGTGTATCTAGGTAATGGAGTCGCGATGCCGATCAAAAAATATCTTTAAACAAGGAGCCCTTGAACTAAACCTTAGTATAACCTGAACATAAGTAGGTATGCTAATTCTACTCTTTCCCTAGTCAAGAGGTATTGTAATGGCCAAAAGTTTAATGGGCGTATGAGTAGTAGTAATAGGATGAATTATGAAATACCGGCGACCTCGAATTGCACACGTGGATGAAAACACTTGTGTGTGGGAACTGGGAGCCGGGAGGCCCGAGGCCGAAGCGGACTCCTGGGTATGAAACGTATTGGAAAAGCCAAACTTGTCGTCACAAATAATTTTCACTGTTCAGATCCCACTGAAGAAAATCATTCTGTCATCCTAAACTAGTAAACCACATATCCAAAGATTTTTCGAGAACTAATTCAAGGCCTTTAACAAGCAAAAAATGTAAATGCAGTCCTAATTTGGTCAAAGTTATGAATACGAACATCTGTGGTGCCCAGATTCTAATATATATATATATAAGGCGGATAGCTTTATTGCTTCATTTCTCAGCCTTAAACATACAGAAAATATCCAGAAAGGCTACATTTTATCCACAAAAGGAAAGTTTTAAGTTGGCATATGCTACAGGCCCTTGCGGTGTGGCGCGGCAGTGCAAAAGAGGGGATTGCAGCGCATTCCAAAGTTTTAAGGTTTTTTAAATTTGGATTTTGTTTTCGTTGAATTTTTCCCCAAATTCGGGCTTCATCGCGATTCAAGTGGATCATTTTACAGTAGCGCGCTGATTAAATACGGTTCACTCCGCCGTGTAGTGACGCGCACTAAAAAAGCAGCCCGACTTGAATTGCGCTGTGTTTTTTGGTTTCGGTTTTTTTGGAACAAAATTTTACATTGGAATAAAGTCCATTTTTTTTCAACTGTTCACCCGAAAACTGAAATTTAATAAAATTTAGAATTTAGGTGGCGCGCGCTATACGTTAACATGTGATAAACGCGCAAAACAATTCCGCGCACGATTTTGGGGGGTGAACAGTTGAAAAAAAATGGAGTATAGGGATCCCTAAAAAAGTTCAGTAGTTACACAGCGTTTACACAGTCTTTACTCAGTCGTTACACCCAGAGCGGCGCGTGCGGCTTTTTCGGCTTTTCCGCAGATCCTTTTGAAACATTTTTCGCCGCCGCCGTCAATTCAGCGACATTTGCAGCTGAATTG
>AVPN01000597.1:15596-30738 GCA_000695325.1 Pleurobrachia bachei
ATTAGTTATCGGTTTAAATATTTTCAATCATGAATCAAGTTTTTTGTTGTTGAATTAACCATCATTTTAGGGGTACTATGAGAACTCATAACATTATTACCCGATATCAATCGCAGAAAACCAAAGTCACCTGCTTGAATTTGAGAAAATCCCTTGATTATGGCTCAGAAGAGGGTCAGATATCATTATGATCACATGGATACCCACTAACTAGCCCGGAAACGTGTTTTTACACCTCTCTGACCTTGCAGAGCATAGGCCAAACAAAACCCACCCCTTTTCATCACTTTAGGGATTTTGGTTCCTGAATGAGTGGAATGAACAACCAAAAATGAAAAATGAACTTTGAGTTTTGACCTTGATTTTTCTTGTGAGCAAAGATCTTTGTTTATCCAATGTTCACCCAAATTTTTAAAAAGATTGAACAAAAGGGAGCCGTGATACAGCTCATTGAAAGTCACAGGAAGAGCCAAAATCATGCATGAGCATTTTCTCAACTGCAACGTGACCTGATGCTTCGATTTCAATTTTATGGTGCTCATTGGAAAGATAAATTCAAGCCAAAGAAAAATGGCATAGTGATGGAAAATTAGGATGCTCACATCATGAATGAACGAGAAATGAATGCAGGAATGAAAAATGAATTTTCGAATTTTCGACAAAAAATGATGGAACAAGTTACCAAGAAATTGATCCAGATTGCTCCCATAATTTTTATTTTCACAACTATCACCGTTTGACGGCACAGCTCGCTAACCCTTACTAAGAATCCGTGGCCCACCTTGTACTTAGTTAACAACAAATCACGTGAATTGCGAGATGTGTTAATTTAGGCAAACAAACCACACAACTATTTATTGTCATCTAAGAGGAAGGAACTTTCTTGTTAGAGATCATTCTAGTCTCAAAGAGAGGGTCGAACAAGATGGTCAGTTTCCACCGTCGGGGCAAAATAACTACACAGCACATATCAGTTAGTTAATGTCAGCGACATAAATGATAATCGTTGTACATACGATGACAGGCAACGCATTGCATCGGTTATTATAACAGGAGTCAGGCCATTATCGTTGAGCTATATATGCTGGATGGGAGGCGCAGGAACAAGTCGATTATCTTCATCGTTTTACCAGGTTTATCTAGATAATGGAGTCGCGATGGCGATCAAAGAATATCTTTAAACAATATCCAAGGAGCCCTTACTCTTTAACCTTAGTATAACCTGAACATAAGTAGGTATGCTAATTCTACTCTTTCCCTAGTCAAGAGGTTTACTGGACGTTTGAGTAGGATGAATCATGAAATACCGGCGACCTCGTTTTGTACACGTACCACATGGGTGAAAACTGAAAACACTCATGTGTGGGAGGCCCAGGCGGGCTCCGGGGTATGAAACGTACTGGACTTGTCATTTCAAATTACAGTCGGACCCCGATTTAGTGACATCCTTGGCGGAAAGGGTTTTGGTCACTAAATCGGGGTGGCCACTAAATCGGGGTCAAATACCGTTTATTTCCTATATCGGGGGAATTTATCATGTCACTAAATCGGGGTGCTACTAAATAGGGGGTCACGAAATCGGGGTCCGACTGTATTTTGATTACTGTTCAGATACCACTGAAGAAAATCATTCTGTAATCTTAACCTTCATATCCAAAGATTCAAGGGCTTGCACAAGCAAAACAAATTGTAAACGCAGTCCTAAATTGGTCTAAATCTTGAATACTAACATCTGTGGTACCCATGTTTTAACGCTGGTCTTTCAAATAGCTTTATTGCCTCATTTTTCGGTCTTAAACATACAGAAAAGATTTTGGCGTATGCTACACGCCCTAGGAGGAGTTGAAAACGCGCGCACTAGGGATCTGCAGCGCATGTCAAGAAAAGATTCAGAAAGGCCACGTTTTATCTACAAAATGGACGTTTTTAAGGTTTTTAAATTTTTGTTTTTAAATTTGGTTTTGGGTTTTTGTTGAATTTGGCTTTTTATTGCGCGTCACTACACGGCGGAGTTAACCAAATTAATTTAGCGCGTTACTGTAAAATGATCCACAGGCCGCGCATAGATCGCGATGAGGTCAGCTCAACGGATTTGTTTTTTTTGAACAAAATTTTACACGTTTTTTGTTTCCACTGACCCAATTTTTACTCTCTCGTAAGTCGTAACTAGGGGCTTGTTCCCGGCAGCAAATGCCAACCTTAAAGTGGCCTGAAGTGTAGGCTAACGTTTAACTATGAACTTTCCTTACGCCTCTTTATGCCAAAAATCAATCGAATATCGATTTTGGCGGCCAGGTAGGGTTAGGGGTCGCCGGGGTGTGGGTAATTTATTACTATTAATTCTTTTTTATTGTTTTTCGCAGCGTTAGGGGTCGCCGAGAGCGGAACAACTTAAACTAGTAAAATGAAATATGTAGTGATTATTTAGGACTTAAGATTTATTGCAGGAAATATAATACGGGACGGTGTCGACGTTTAACGTCATCATCAGCTTAAATTAATTTGTTTAACGTTGTGTTGAAATGTTTCAAACTGTTAAATCGGCTGACCCATGTGGTTACGTGACATAGCCGTTTCTAAAAGTCGGTAAACATGCTATAGCATGCTAGTCTTAGATAGTAGTAGCAACCACCTGCAAATAGGCATCGAGGCATCCAGATTACAATCTCGCCCTACAGCATCTTCCAAGCTGTAGTTCATGAGAAAACAAATATCAACTCAATAGAAATGTAATGTGAATGTCCCTGGCCCTGGGTTGCCCTCTGAGTACAACCTTGGTCCTTGAAATGTACGTCTACTGCAGCCCCCAACTGAAATGATTGGCGCCCTTGACCCATATTGAAAGAGTGTTCCACAGTTTTGCACCAAGAACCACGGAAAATTTTTTCCCTGCCTGGGTCAATGCCCGAAGGGCATTGACCCAGGATGATGTTTTAGCACGCACGTGCTAAAAGATCATTCAGGGTTTAGAAATCAGCAGATTGTGTAGTTAACTAAAAGTGTCCGTCCATCCGTAACGCTTCAACGGCGCTGCGCACATAACAACGGAGTCAGTCGTCCGCAAAGTTATCTCACTACGGATTGTGGTGGCGCGCGCTCAAAGTTTGCTGCGCGCGCACACTGACAACGCAGCACACTATTTTCACACCTCGCGCGTTACAGCATAGCGGCGCTATTAGCGCGTGAATAGATATAACTTCTTAGTTGATCTGATTGAAGCTAAAAGGCGTTGAAAGCTCAGCTCGTTAGTATGGTGACTGATGGAAAGTGAGAAGTTCCCATGCATAGCTTAGTCTCACATAACATTGTAATTAGGCGTTGGCGACGACGATCAGATCACCTTGCACGGTGTCATCTAGTTCGGACGGCGCTTAACAGATATCATCGCATATATCAGTGAATGTGATCGTTTTGAATATTCGTTGGCAGGGAAACACAGCATTATGAAACATAATGCAATAATAATTCTTGTTAAGAACTGTATGCCTCATTGCCTCCTCCATCTCGACGAGCAAAGTTAAAATATGGGTGCTTTCCATCCGAACTAAATTAGTTCAACTATTGTTCGGGTCGGTTTAACGTTTTATTTCGGGTTCTTGGTTAGTGCTATCGATTCTATACCAGATACCGTTTAAATCGGCCATGTGGTTGCATGGCTATAGCCAATTGAAAAAAGTATGGCTTGAAAATAAAAGTGTACTCTTTTTGCTAGCGGGCACCTGTAGACAAGCTGCAAGGCAACCAGATTATATACTCCAATTTTGGTCAACTGTTCACCCGTTCAAATAGTTACTCATTTCAATATATTTACAGGATGGCAAACTGTACGTTTCCAGCAAATATGACGGATCTAATTCCCCAGGTGGGATGCACCTTCAACTCAACGCTAACATGGGGTAGTGATGTGTTGGACTCTGTCATAACGGAGGTGGGGTCTGTCCCATGGCATACCATCGGCTATTGGATTATGTTCGTGCTTGCAATTATAATAATCGGAGTTGGAGTTATTCTAGCCATGCCGCTAGCATTAGGTGTTGCTGCTTATGCAATCGGTTTCACTGGATCAGGGATAGCGGCTTTTTCTGCAGCGGCGACTTGTCAATCTTGGATTGGAAATGTTGCCGCGAATTCATGTTTTGCCTTATGTCAAAGTTTGGCTGCGGGAGGTACGTACATAGTCGTTGCTTTTATCCTCGCTGGAATTGGATCACCTTTTATTGTAGGAGGAACATATCTCTTTATCTATACTAAGGATTTTGGAAAATATGGCAACTCATCTTCAGTTGAAAATTAGGACACGTTTTATTAACAATCATTTAATCATTATTTTTAACCCGAAGTTAATTTTATACTCAAAAATATTATATTTTGATCACTTTTCTAATCGACATTGTTTTTATAGTACAGGGTGTCCCACTGTCTTTGCGTGACCTGTGATTTTGGGTGATGGGTGGGTTCCATTCAAATGCCCATAACTCATCGAAAAGTAGGTTAAAACGGCTCAACCAAAAACAGTGTTGTAGAAAATTGTCAGGCGAACATTTTGGTTGCAAGATTGACATACGAACTTGGATAAAACCGCGCGCCGTCTTCCGGAATTTAATTCCACTTTAAAAATGCAGCACACTGATTTTTTTTTAATTTGAGGCAGATTTTTTTGGAAATTGCTGCCTTATCCCGAGTAACGCAAACTATTGGGGCCAAGTGCAGTACCGTGCTCCAACGGATTTTTAAGAACTGTATACCCCCTCCATCTCGACGGCCAGCGTTAAAATCTGGGTGTTTCGTGAGTGCTGACAAACGGTTTTTAGGGTGAGGGTAAAAGTAGGGTTAGGGCTGGGGCTGGGGTTTGGGTTGGGGTTAGGCATTGACATTACAATTTGAAAGAGTTGTCCGCAAAGTTATTTCACTACGGATTTCGGTGCCGCGCGCTCAAAATTTGCTGCGCGCGCACACTCTCAATGACAAGTTTTTTTAGTTTTAGACAAGTTTTAAAAATGATTCAGGTCGGTGTTACCCGACCCATGAATATACAATATAATAATTTATTTAATAATTTAAAAAACACAATTAAAATAGATATTTAAAAACAAACAAACTGGAGTCAATGCAAAGTATGTTTTCACACCTCGCGCGTTACAGTATAGGCTATACTATAGCACTCGAATGAATTTAACTTCTTAAATCTGATTGAAACTTATTAAGGCTTTGAAAGCTCAGCTCGTTAGTATGGTGACTGAGGGAACGTGAGATGTTTCCCATGCATAACTTCGTCTCACATAACATTGTAATTAGGCGTTGGCGGACGATGATCAGATCACATTGCACGGTATCGCCTGGTGTGAGCGGCGCTTACCAGATCGTTTATCAGTGATCGGTTAGGGTATTCGTTGGCAGGGAAACACAGCATTATGAAACATAATGCAATAATAATTCTTGTTGTTGATAAAATCTTGGGATATTTGTTAATAAAAACCCCTTCATTAAAATTGTATATGTACCTCTAGCCCCCTAGCCCCTTCCTCTCCCCACTCAGTACTGGATCCAGTACATGCACTCCCAGCCCCCTAACCCCTTCCTCTCTCCACTCCCAGCCCCCTAACCCCCATACCCTCCACTAAGTACATGCACTCCCAGTTCCCTCTAACTCCTTCCTCTCCTCATTCTCAGCTCTCTCTAACCCCCTTCCTCTCCCCACTCCTAGCCCCCTCTAATCCCCTCCTCTCCATTCAGTACGGCCCGAACGACAGCCCGAGTCTATCCAGATGTCAACTCCACAAAAGACAGCACATGGTGGGACTATGACAACAGTACCATCACATGGAACGACAGCGAGCGATACCAGCTGGTTAAGAAGTTAGGGAGGGGTAAATACAGTGAGGTGTTCCAGGGACATGATATGAAGAATGACACCAAGGTGGTCTGTAAGGTCCTAAAACCTGTCAAACGGAGGAAAATGAAGAGGGAGATATTGATCCTAGAAAACATCCGAGGCGGACCTAATTGTATCAACTTTATCGAGGCAGTTAAAGATCCCTTCTCAAAAGTTCCCGCTCTCATATTCGAGTTTGTAAACTCGACCGATCACAAGTTTCTCTACCCGACATTCACTGATATGGATGTGCGGTATTACATTTTCGAGCTGCTCAAAGCCCTTGATTATTGTCACAGCCTGGGGATAATGCATCGCGATGTAAAGCCCCATAACGTTGTTATTGACCACCAGAAGAAGACCCTTCGACTGATCGACTGGGGTCTGGCGGAGTTTTACCACCCCCTAGAAGCGTACAATGTCCGTGTTTCATCGCGCCACTTCAAGGGACCTGAGTTACTTGTTGATTTCCAATACTACGACTACTCTCTCGATATGTGGAGTTTGGGATGCATGTTTGCTGGGATAATCTTCCGAAAGGAGCCCTTCTTTAATGGTTTCGATAACAACAACCAACTAGCGAAGATTGTCAAAGTCCTGGGAACTGATGATTTGTTTAGCTGGTTGGAGGGTTTGGAGGTATCTCTGGATGATAGGCTGAGTTGCCAGATTGGGAGGCATTCCAAGAAGAGGTGGGATAGATTCAGGAGCACGGAGAACACGCATCTGGTGAACGATCAGGCGCTGAATCTCCTGGATGGGTTGTTGAGGTTCAATCACATGACTAGATTTACTGCGAAAGAGGCCATGGCTGTGAACTATTTTGATCCCGTTAGAGCAGGTCCTGCTAAGTGAGAGGGAAAGAGAGATACAGGGTGGCTCAGAAACAATGAGCCACTTTGAGATAACTAATGTGTCAATACAGTTCGCTCCATGTTTCTGAACCACCCTGTATATAATATATGTTAGCATGTTAGTCAAGGGAGGGAGAAGTATATTTAGAGATGTTTTAGCGTGCTAGGATGTTACATTTTTACCAATTTTTAATGCCCACTTTACATGCCTTCTCTCTCCGAACTTTCCTTTTATGGAAAAAAGCGGGAGAGGCTGGGGAAGAGAGATATTCAGTCGGACCCCGATTTACCGGGAGGATAATTTCCCCCGAAATAGGAAATCAACGGCATTTGACCCCAATATACCGGACAAAACCCTTTTCCCCGAGTATCACGGTAAATCGGGGTCCGACTGTAATGTATTAGGATGCAGTGTGAGTGTTTGTGTTGTTGTCTTTTGTGAACTTGTAGGGAGAACAAAATAATTCGTTTGATTTGGAATTATATCTCTTATTAAATCCGAACCCCGAGTCCATTTATATAATGTGTGCTTTTTAATTTTCTGTCTTCCCCGATATTTCTTCTTTCCATTACCTTTCCGGATATTTTCATTCCTAACAAATGAATACATTTGCAACTTCGCACCTTTTTACATGACGTTATACCCCCAATTCTCTCTCCTTTCTCTTCTTTTGATAGAACTCCGCATTCCTCAGTCCTCACTCCCGACCCCCTGGGCCCTGGCCTAATCTCCCCCCTCTCTCCTCTCACTACAACTCCCATAATTCCCTACCGATATTACCTCAGGACCATGTTACGTGTGTTAACGATCCGAGAAACAGCTGAATGGTTGGGTGTCTCACCCTTTGAGCTGTCCATCCACCTTCTCGCAGTCCTAATAACCTCCATCCTGACCCCCCTGAAACTGGAAAACAACATCTCAATCACGTGGTGGACGGTATTTGCACCTGTCTGGGTGGCCAATGGAATGTGGATATACTTTAGGTTGATTGTCTATCTTCGCAGGCACTTCCATTGCCAATCTAGACGTCACCGTGGGATCCCCAAGTTCCTGTGGACAATTGCATTTACCGCTCTTGTGCTCTCTCTCTCTCTCTCTCTCTCTCTTTTTCTCTCTCTCTCTATCTCTCTCTCTCTCTCTCTCTCTTTCTCACCCCAAAATATGTGGCATACTTGTTGTTTTCTCTCACATCTCACTATCTATCACCCTCTGCCTTGTTGTAGCATGTCTCAGCATGTGTATAGCCCAGTTGGTCAGCCCCTTCAGATGATGCGAAAACCGTACGTACCCCTCTTTGTATATCTTACCGTGTTAATAAAACATCCTTGTTAATAAAACTTGGGATCTTTGTTAATGAAATTCCGTCTATGGATATTTGTTATTAAAACCCCCTTCATTCAAATCTGTGGACCTCTCACTGCTGGGTCCAGTACACTCCCAAGTCCCAGCATCTTAACCCCGTTCCTCTCCCCTCTCAGTACATACACTGCCGGCCCCCAGCCTCTAACCCCCGTCCCCCTTCCTCTCCCAAGTCCCCACTCCTAGCCCCCCCTAACCCCCTCCCCTCCACCCAGTACGGCCCGAACGACAGCCCGAGTCTATCCAGATGTCAACTCCACAAAAGACAGCACGTGGTGGGACTATGACAACAGCACGATCACATGGAACGACAGTGAGCGATACCAGTTGGTTAAGAAGTTAGGGAGGGGTAAATACAGTGAGGTGTTCCAGGGACATGATATGAAGAATGACACCAAGGTGGTCTGTAAGGTCCTAAAACCTGTCAAACGGAGGAAAATGAAGAGGGAGATATTGATCCTAGAAAACATCCGAGGCGGACCTAATTGTATCAACTTTATCGAGGCAGTTAAAGATCCCTTCTCAAAAGTTCCCGCTCTCATATTCGAGTTTGTGAACTCGACCGATCACAAGTTTCTGTACCCTACATTCACTGATATGGATGTGCGGTATTACATTTTCGAGCTGCTTAAAGCCCTCGATTATTGCCACAGTCTGGGGATCATGCATCGCGATGTTAAGCCGCATAACGTTGTTATTGACCACCAGAAGAAGACCCTTCGACTGATCGACTGGGGTCTGGCGGAGTTTTACCACCCCCTAGAAGCGTACAATGTCCGTGTTTCATCGCGCCACTTCAAGGGACCTGAGTTACTTGTTGATTTCCAATACTACGACTACTCTCTCGATATGTGGAGTTTGGGATGCATGTTTGCTGGGATAATCTTCCGAAAGGAGCCCTTCTTTAATGGTTTCGATAACAACAACCAACTAGCGAAGATTGTCAAAGTCCTGGGAACTGATGATCTGTTTAGCTGGTTGGAGGGTTTGGAGGTATCTCTGGATGATAGGCTGAGTTGCCAGATTGGGAGGCATTCCAAGAAGAGGTGGGATAGATTCAGGAGCACGGAGAACACGCATCTGGTGAACGATCAGGCGCTGAATCTCCTGGATGGGTTGTTGAGGTTCAATCACATGACTAGATTTACTGCGAAAGAGGCCATGGCTGTGAACTATTTTGATCCCGTTAGAGCAGGTCCTGCTAAGTGAGAGGGAAAGAGAGATACAGGGTGGCTCAGAAACAATGAGCCACTTTGAGATAACTAATGTGTCAATACAGTTCGCTCCATGTTTCTGAACCACCCTGTATATAATATATGTTAGCATGTTAGTCAAGGGAGGGAGAAGTATATTTAGAGATGTTTTAGCGTGCTAGGATGTTACATTTTTACCAATTTTTAATGCCCACTTTACATGCCTTCTCTCTCCGAACTTTCCTTTTATGGAAAAAAGCGGGAGAGGCTGGGGAAGAGAGATATTCAGTCGGACCCCGATTTACCGGGAGGATAATTTCCCCCGAAATAGGAAATCAACGGCATTTGACCCCAATATACCGGACAAAACCCTTTTCCCCGAGTATCACGGTAAATCGGGGTCCGACTGTAATGTATTAGGATGCAGTGTGAGTGTTTGTGTTGTTGTCTTTTGTGAACTTGTAGGGAGAACAAAATAATTCGTTTGATTTGGAATTATATCTCTTATTAAATCCGAACCCCGAGTCCATTTATATAATGTGTGCTTTTTAATTTTCTGTCTTCCCCGATATTTCTTCTTTCCATTACCTTTCCGGATATTTTCATTCCTAACAAATGAATACATTTGCAACTTCGCACCTTTTTACATGACGTTATACCCCCAATTCTCTCTCCTTTCTCTTCTTTTGATAGAACTCCGCATTCCTCAGTCCTCACTCCCGACCCCCTGGGCCCTGGCCTAATCTCCCCCCTCTCTCCTCTCACTACAACTCCCATAATTCCCTACCGATATTACCTCAGGAACATATGTTACGTGTGTTAACGATCCGAGAAACAGCTGAATGGTTGGGTGTCTCACCCTTTGAGCTGTCCATCCACCTTCTCGCAGTCCTAATAACCTCCATCCTGACCCCCCTGAAACTGGAAAACAACATCTCAATCACGTGGTGGACGGTATTTGCACCTGTCTGGGTGGCCAATGGAATGTGGATATACTTTAGGTTGATTGTCTATCTTCGCAGGCACTTCCATTGCCAATCTAGACGTCACCGTGGGATCCCCAAGTTCCTGTGGACAATTGCATTTACCGCCCTTGTGCTGTCCTTTGAGACGCTGCTATGTCAACGAATGGAAAACACATTGAAACACTCCCTAACGACGGTGTTTATACCAGTTTTTATTATCCTGCTCTTACTGCTGTTTAGATCGTGTGTTTACCCGCGTATGGCGAGTAATAGCACCACACCGCCACCCCTACGGTCACCGTTAGACCCTCTCTTTGTTCCTAATCCTGTACAACGTTGAAGTGATTGGGTGATTGATTGTTGGATTGGATAGTTCGATGGACACTGGACAGGTTTAGTGAGATCCACTCTGGTACACATGTGTTAGTATATATCCAGATGGAAAGGTAGTAACAGCTGGCCAGTTTTTCTTTCATACAAGGGTAATGGGTATACATGAGTTGAAATACAACGCAGTATTAAATATCTAGGTATTGTGTGTAGACTGTAGAGAGAATGATACTGGAGACTGTGTTACACACACATTGTTACACACACGATCTGTGTAACAAGAATTACTGTGTGTCCATCTAGTATTACACATATCTGTCTGTTTGTCTGTCTGTCTGTCTGAGTGTTTGGGTGTTTGTTTGCGAGTGTGTTTTATGAAAAAATGTTTATTTTCCCCACACAAGAGATTGAAAATTAACTGATTATATTGTGTTGGTTTAGTTAGTCTCTTTGTGTTCCTGTAAACAATATTATTTTGCTTTGTTCTATTTCTACAAGATGTAATGTGTTTTACTCTTTCCTTCTCTGTGTTTCTATCTAACCCTCTCTCCCTCTCCTTCGCTCTTTCGCTCTGTGGGTATGTTCTTTTTAGCCTAGTACTGCAGGACACAGGTCATTGCTGGTCCGTGGCAATGAGCTGTGAGCATAAATCATGTACATCTTAGTAATTCGAACTTGCATTTATTCGACTCATTTCCTTCCCTCTCTCTCTCTATCTCTCTCTCTCTCTCTCTGCTCTCACACACTGGAAGTTTGCCAATTGCCCATCCCTTTGGCAGCCATTCAGTCAGTCTGAGTGCCTCTTTAACTCTCTACTACTCTCCGCCCATTTATTCCCTCTCTCTCCATCTCATTTTTCCCTTTACCTATCTCTCTCTCTCTCTCTTTATGATGTAACATCCCCCACAGTACCTGCTACCATATGGCACTGGTCCGGCAATACACAGCACCTCGATCATCCGTCCCTCTACAGATTCTACTCTTCTACAATTACTACTATTTCATCTTCTTTTTCCTCGTTGAAATACTCGCTATGATCTGGAAAGGTAGGCTGGTAGTAGGAGAACCCCTGCCTTGGGACGCTGGGTTGCTGCGTAACCAAGTTATGCTTTAACCCTTCTTTACAGTTGTAAAGTGTTTCGCGGGCGGGGCCTGCGAAACACAGTCTAGCTAGGCCGATCCCCCATAGAAATCAAATACAGTGTGGGTGGGCTGTGTGTGCGTAGGTAGTGCCTATCGACTATCCCTCATAGAGTTGAGGATTTAATATCTGACCTCGGTATTGCGTGACGTAAACATATCATTTCTCCATGACTGATGGGGAAAATAGTACATTAATATAAACTTGACACGTTGTTCGAAATTTGAAGCGGTTTCGCGATCCTAACATTGCTTGTTACTTTCGTAACCCTCGCTCCGCGAGCCGGCGTAGCGAGGGTCTGACAAAACATTGCCACATTTCACATCTGTGGTACAGTTCTGAGGTTACTTTATGTAGGGCGCGATAACATGTCAGTAGGCCTGGGAACGTCCAAATGCGCGCCACACACACTCGCGCATAGTTGCTGTGTTTGTGCGCTGGCAAGCACTGTCCCTATTGCTGCACTTGATATTCTGAAACATAACAATTAATAACCCCTCTTCTCTTCTTTCAGCGACAGTTCTACCCTTTGCCTCAGCTACCCTGGCTTCTGAAGTCTCGTTAATCGTACTGTACGGACTGTGTGAAGCTCTTCGACAGTTTACAGGTAGGGACCTAAATATAATATAATTCCAGATAGGAAGGGATACTTTCAATATCATTTATATTATTTTCCCATGCGGTATGCTCCCGCCACTGCTTATCAATGCATATTATTGGGTGTGGGAAACTGCACTTGTGGGAAGAATGTATCTTATCTGCCCCTTATTTCCGTGACTTTGTATTTTCCCTGTGTGTTTGGGTCACGATGCCAGCTGGCACTGATAACGCCCCCCCCCTAATGCATTACCCCCCTCCCTCATGACCCACTACTACAGATGGAGCCACCGCCCACCACCCGCTCTAGAACCTAGACAGGAGGCCCCCACGTGCCCCAATGTAACCATGTTTTCTTTCAGCATCCCACCACACTGTTTTCACACCCGCTACCCTCACCCATTTTCACCCATCCCGTGTGGCGTGTACCCCAAGAAGGGCACCAGATATATCATCTTCTATTCCTCACCTCCTCCCCACAGGTAACAAGGGTAACCTGACAGAGCAGCCATTTCCCATGATAGTATTTCTACTGTTAACACTGCCCATGGCCATGGCTTATGTCTTCACCATGCTCTTCCAAACATATGTGTAAGTGTAATATAATTTAGAGACCTAATTAATTCCAGTGTCCATACCATTTGACACCTTGTACTAATTGGACCTAATTGAATTTCTAATTGTAAATGCACAAAAAGGGAGAGAATCTCAAACTCAATATTATGTCTGATCCCCTCTCATCAGGTTGCACCTGGATGCTATTCTATCCTACATTGGCCTGGGATTCTGTGGTTTTGAGTTCTTACTGGCAATTGTGGCCCTAGTTCAATTTAGCAGGTAATTATGGTGAATTTCCGTTTGGGGGAGGGTGGTCGTAGTTAGGTTATGTTTCGATTTTCATATTCAAGAGTTGAGAAATTCCACAATTTCCTTCAGACGATCTTATATTAAACTTTCCTTTTTCAAAAAGGACCATTATTATTGTATTAGATTTAGAAAAACTAAAAAAGTTTTCCCTTTCCAGGTCTGATATCAGCAGCTAGACATACCTTAACTGGAACACCTCACTCCCTGTGTGTGACACAGCGTCATTGATACGGTAGATCAACTCACTCCCGTCTCCTCCATCCCCTCGCTGGATACGCTGATGACTGATGATCGTGCAAACTCAGAATCGGTTATAGTTAGGACTTTATGACGAATACGATACAGATATTTATTTCCAGATATTTATGTTTTTATTGTACATTATTAAGAACCACAGAATATCATACATATATCAGAGACAGTTATAACGTGCGTTTCAAACGACTTGACCTGAGATTCCTGGAAATTCAAGATCTCCCTTTCGTAAATACACTGATCTCCCCTTAATTTCCAGGAATCTCAGGTCAAGTCGTTTGAAACGCACTTTACATGTAATTATGTTTCTATTTTCACAGCCAAAAATGACTGATTTTCTTTATTAGTTTGAGTTCCAGTGCCAGGATAGGTTGGGGTTTCTCAGCCTAGGCCTAGAGTAAAGACCCCAAGTAATAAACATGCGACTGTTAACGATGACATGACTCATGGTGGCGGATCGGACCGTACCGACACAGGACAGTCCAGGACAGCTTTTTATTTTGAAATGGAACCACCTCGTTGCGGTATTAACATACTAAACGCGCGGCGCGTATTTTATTTGCGCGGCATAAATTTCGTAATTTTTTTTTATTTCGCGAGTTCTTCTTCGGCAAACTTTTTTTTTCGCGGAAAACTTGACATGCGCTGCAGATCCCTAGTGCGCGCGTTTTCAACGATCCTCCTTTATAAGGACATGTATAGTATGTCAAGCGGAAAACGAAAAAGTCGACTGATTTTTTTGTTTTTTGGTGCAAAGAACGAAGATTTAGTCGACAGCCTATTTATTGAGGCATGTCAATGTTCAAAGCCAAGTGACGCCTCGATAAAGCAAAGTAGTGATAACAGAAAAGACGATGATGATCACAAGAAGTCAAAGTATGACCAACATCTACCCTTCGTCTCCAACGACCCCGGTATGTAAAACCAAAGATCCCAACACCCCACCGAACTCCTTGACTGGAACAACCCTCTTCCCTACCGCCCTTTCCTCTACTCCACTTCCTGCTTCCTTTCACGGCCAACCTAACACTCCCTACCATATGACCACTGGTGCAAAGCCATGCCTGTGCGGAAGTAACGCACAAGACTCCAATGGAGCCATACACTGCAAGGTATGCAATGTTGACTACCATGCTGAGTGTGTTGGACTGAAATTCCTCGTGACTGCGTTAGACCATGTTCCCCAAGGTAGTGAAATTCTCAAAACACCCGATTGGACTTGTCCATCTTGTATTTACACTGCCCAACTACTAACACCCGGCAACTCGTTACTCAATGCTATTGCTGAGAAAGTAGCACAAATGATTGGATCCACACTAAACCCTATTCAGGCCACATCCAACCCCATTGAATCCTCCCTAACCATTGCCACTACCCAACAGCCAGTACTCGATCCAGCAGACGTAGCAAATGCTACTATTGTTCCTGCAGAACCTGTATGGTCAATTGCTGGTCCAAAAAAGCCCAGACAGCGCCAAATCAACCAGCCACCTCTAGCAACACAAATTCCTAAATCTGCCCCACCCCCACCGGCCCAACCAGTGCCCCGTGAGAAGTCCCACAGAATACGAATCTCTTGTGGAACAAATGACCCGGAGAAAGTCTCCAAGGCCCTAAACACTTGTCTAGAAAAGACTCCTATGCTCTTCATGGATACAAGTCATGCTGCTGAAATCAGGGTGGGTTTTCCTGAATCAACTGATATTGA